>JAJIYU010004378.1:0-24376 GCA_030144865.1 Tinospora cordifolia | reverse complement strand
GGGAATAGAAGAAGAACAACGAACATATTTGTGTTGGGAAGAGAAGAAGAAATGGTCGCAAGTAACATATCGGCTTTCGCAAGCATAAACAATCTGGCGTACAATAGACGATGACAAATAGGCCAACAAACAACAACACAATGGTGTGAAATAGTTCGGTGGGTGAACAACGACAATCCAACAGGCAGTGATGGTGTTCTTCTTGATTCAGCAGCGTATAGATCAATAGAAAACTAGTAATCGCAAGATCCACGCAATTGCGAGGTTGGAGTAATAGCAGCAGCGACACCGACAGTCGTTGCAATTGTTGCTTCTTCTTCTTCTTTGCAAGATCCAAGCAATTTATTTTTTGTGAGATTAATTAGAATCCTAAATCAAATATTTATTTTAAAAGTGTTAATATTTTTAAGTAATATAATTGAAAGTTTGTAAAAAAGTAAAAATATTTTTGATAATAATTTTTTTAAAAAATGACATTTTTTTTATAATTTTCTTAAATCTAAACTCATTGACTTTATGTTATGTTTGAGTCAAATTATCATATCTTGTTATAAATTATTATATCTAATTTTGGCCCTCCAACCCGACTAAGGTTAGGATTGGACCCTTTAAGAAACAGAAAAGAAAAAAAAAATAGGAGAGAGAGAGGAGAGAGAGAGAGTGGAAAATGATCATAAAGAGAAAGAAGGGAAAAGGCAAAGATGAGAATTGAAGAGGCGGACAAACTACGGGGCAAGGAAAAAAAGAGACAGCAAGGACACGGTGTATTAAGTCTACCTCTAACCTAGCTCAAACTTCTTAGTTGCTCAGGTTATTTTCACCCTGCCTCTCAATGGCTAGAAAAAGAGACTAATACCCTTAGATAATATCGCGTACATGCCACGTTTTATTTTCTAAAAGAAAACAATGATTAATTATAAGAGGTAAAATTAAATTATATTATAGAAAAAATTGTCATTTCATCCTAAGAGAATGAATATTATACATAACACGTAATTGAACTTGATAGATAAAAAAAATTATAACTTAATTTTTTTTATGACAAGTCAATTTTTTCTTTTTTATATTTTTTTAAAAAAATATATGATAAATCAATATTTTAAAAAACAAATAATTAAAAATATTTATTTTCTTAAAAAAGTAATTTATTTATTTTTAAAAATTAACTCTTTTGTTGAATTTTTTTAAATTCTAGTTTTGGCATTAAGGGTTTTTTTTTTTTACTTAGTCTCTTTTATTTTTTGGGTGCTAATTTTTTATTTTATTTGTGCCAGCAAGTTTATTATTTTTTATTTATTTGCCTTTAAATGTTTTAATTTTTTGGCTCTAGATTTGGTATTTGTATTTTATTTTCATAGTAAATCTATGTTAGCTTATCTTACTTTAATTTATCTAACGTTTTTATGCAAAATTTGTTGTTTTTTTCCTTAAATAATTTTGTCCTTTTTAAAAAAAATTGTTTTGCTTTAAAATTTTAATTTGCTGATTATGAATATACATAGATGTCTAATATACCGCCTAAACGTAAATGATTATATTGACAATCTGTATTTCTTATCTGCATGGTCAACCTGACGATGAATATGTACAAAAATAAAAACATTAAATAAGAAATTAGAATTTTTCACTAAAGAGGCTTTTAAAATTGTCTGCATCTTGGCGGTTCACCAACCACAACATCGATGGATCCCACCAAATCATCCACCAAATCATTCAACTTGGCAGTGGATCCCACCAAATCATTCAACTTGGTGGCTGCTTGCTCTTTAATCAGTGATTCACCAACCATTAGATCGATCAAGAATCTTTCCAAAATCCACTCTAAAAAATAGAATAATTTGCAAAAATAGATATATTTATTTTTCTAAAGTTTTAGCATTTAAAATCATGAAACTTTATTTTTGACCTAAGTATTTATTTCAAAAGTAATATAAAACAGTGGATGTAAAAATATAAAAAAATACTTAAAACACACATAAATCAACTTGTAAGAACACTAGAAGAAACAGAAATAAAAGAGATATAAAGATACTCAAAAGACATAAATCAACTTGAGAAGCCACAACTATATTATTAAAAGAAAAATATTGAGCAAAATATATCTAACACCTGACTAAAATGTGCACAATTTCTAAAAGCATTAAAAACCATTTTTTAAATGTAAAATACACATCCCTTCAACATTTATAATCACTGTTTTTAAGCCTTTTTGATCTTTCAACTGTTAGGTTTTATAATCATAATTAATCATCTAAACATTTAATGAAATACAATACAATTACACTTGTCTTCGAATTCTCAGAAACATTTTGATAAGAATCTCAATATTTTATTTAGTCGCTCAATCCTTTGATTCAAGTCTACCTTCTCAACTTTTTTTTTTCTTTTTTTCTTTGTTCCTTACAGTGTGTTCTCAAACCAGCTTACGTGCATCTTCAGAACTAATTACTGTTCTACCACTGATTTGCTTCCCATTCGAAAATTGGGTCTTACAACAATTGTTGCTGCATTAAGAAGAATTTGAACTTCAAACTTTACTTAAGCTAAATGATAAACAAATCACCAGGCTAAGTAATTATTAGTACTTTCTCAAGTCTTTATTCCATAAACTACTGGCTCTAATTATTCATAGACAAAATAATCTCTTTTATTTTAATAATTAAAAATTAATATATATTTTTTTTTCTAAAATTGGAGCCATTGAGGCTGTGAGGGTTAAAGCGCCCAGGAAAATAACGATAAATAAAGAAAATTGATTAAAGAAACAAAAAACCAGTAACGTACTTAATAAAAAAATGTAAGCGTCTTTACACAATATTTCTCATTGCATGTTTTATTATAGGAGAAAATATTTTCGTAATTGGATGAAAATGACACCATGAACACCGCGCTTCGACAGCGAGACCATCATTTTCATTTGAATGACATTTCCTATTCAAACTACTCTGTCGTTTCGTATTCAAGTTTCTTTAATATTTAATGTTTCTTCTGAGTGTTGTTTGCTCACCTAACCATGTTTCTTCTAAGACAGAAGAAGGTAGAAATAGTTGCAAGATTCATAAAATCATGCTTCCTTTTTTTTTTTTTTTAATGAGTAAGCCGACACAGTTTCCATCACAATAGCTGGTTCCATCAAAGCTTTTTCAATGTCTGGCTGCTTTTAAGTTCTAGAATTCTTTGAAACGAATAGAATATGAGGTTCCCCACTTCAATGAAAAATGAAATATTAATAGAGAAATTGATTATATATATATATATATATATGTCCAAGATTGTGAAACTGGATCAGACCATTTGGTTCATGTGATCCCTGTTAAGGCCTCTTGTATCCATCATTGTTATAGTTACCTTCTAAAAAGTGTAGTATAAGGTTCTAACTTCCTCTAACCCCTATCTCAACAACTCCTGACCTTGTGTGAATATTTGTATTTATATAATAATATATAATATATTATATAATAAATATAACATAATAATAATATTTTATTAGACTATGTTATAAAAATGACCATGTCATCACGTGTGCTAGTTTAAAAAATCAGAATGTAGCAGCCACTTCTATGTAAAATAAAATGATAAAATATGTAACTTCCCCTCGATTCAAAACCCTTTTAAGAACTCTACCTTAGCAAGCAAAGATTCAATGACCCTGCTGTCAAGAATTTTAAGGCATTTGTTACCATGTCACTATCAAAAATGAGAGTGACTGGTAATATTGGTGACTTTGATGTACCGGCAAGCCTTTTCACCAGTCTAGAATTGAAAATATTTCATCTTCCTATCCAATAACAAAGAATACCTCTAAGGTCATAGACTCCATATCCAGAACCATATAATAAATCAACCTTACAATGTGGTAAAATCAACAAGAACAGAGCCAAATCAATGGTGTTTTGGATCTTATGGGAGACTTAAATGTATAAGCAACAACATAGAGTTAAGGGCGTCAGAACAATTCCATTTTGGATTTTCAGACTAGTTGAGGGACCCATAGAGCTAAATATGTTTGCTTGGGATTATGTATTTATGGACTTTTTGAGGTATAGTTAGCCATCAATGGTTAAAAAAATTGTAAAATCATGTAGCAGGTGAGATCATAGTGACGTGCCAGTGCAAGGTTGGAACTAAACAAAGACTTAAACAACATTTGTAGTGGGTTGCTTCAATTGGTAAGCCATTGGACCAAATACTCATGCATACCTGTAAAATATGGTGAGCCAGAGCCTCCCTTCCTCGTTTGCCTAATTCTCTATTTCTTCTTGAAGACTCCATGCCTTTATATAAGAGGGCAGCAGCCATTGAAGGAGAATTGGGAATTTGTGAAAACCTGTGAATTTTAGCAGTAGGGATGGAGTTCAGAGTAGGGACTTGGTATCTGATGATGTTGCTCATGATACTGAGTAGAGGAGAAGGGCAGCTGGTTGAGAACTATTATTCCTTGAGTTGCCCAGCCGTTGAAATCATTGTTAGGCAGGTGGTCTTGACGAAGATGATTCAGACTTTCGTGACTGTACCCGCCACTCTTCGCTTGTTCTTCCATGACTGCTTCATTGAGGTAGGTTTCAAAACCATTAATCAAGTGAACAAACCTGATCGGTTTGTTTTTGAACTTGTACCTTTCATTGAGTTCCTGCCAGGAAAATTACTGTCTTCTTTCTTGTTTCACAGGGATGTGATGCCTCTATCATGATTGCATCACCTAATAATGATGCAGACAAAGACGCAGCAGATAATCTGTCTCTGGCAGGTGATGGATTTGACACTGTTGTGAAAGCAAAACAAGCAGTAGAAGCAGCGTGCCCAGGTGTTGTTTCTTGTGCTGATATTATGGCCATTGCTGCTCGAGATGTTGTTGCACTGGTAAGCCATAGAAGAACCATGTGGAATTTTAGTATATAAAAACCATGTAGCATGACCAAGTTTCTGCCTCTTCCCTGTAACTTATATTTCTTTTTCTGGTGAAAAAAAAAATCAGTCAGGTGGGCCGACTTTCAATGTAGAACTTGGGCGACTAGATGGACTCATCTCTCAAGCATCAAGAGTGAAAGGAAATCTACCAGAGCCAGACTTCCATCTTGACCGTCTCAACTCCATGTTCAGCAAAAATAATCTAACCCAAATTGATATGATTGCACTCTCTGGTGCCCACACAGTTGGCTTCTCCCACTGTGATCGCTTTGCCAATCGTCTATACTCATTTAGTTCATCTTCAAAGGTTGATCCTTCTCTTGATCCAAGCTATGCTCAGCAGCTGATGAATGACTGCCCTAAAAATGTGGACCCAACTGTTGCTATCAACATAGATCCTCAAACTCCTCGGATGTTTGATAATTTGTACTACCAGAATCTGGTAGCAGGAAAAGGGTTGTTCACTTCTGATCAGGTGCTCTTCAGTGATCCAGCATCTAAAGCGACTGTAATTGATTTTGCCAATAACCCACTTAACTTCAATAGAGCATTTGCCACAGCAATGATAAAACTTGGAAGGGTTGGCATCAAGAAAGGTGATCAAGGAGAGATTAGAAGAGACTGCACAGCCTTCAACAGTAAGCTACCTAAAACACATTAGGATGACCAAAACATCGCGGATTTCAAGTGATCATTCATCAGGATTGGTATCTGGCAGCACATTCGGTCTCTAAACTCCCAAGCAAAATTAATCACAGCTTGATTTATTACAAAAACATGCAAGAACATATCTACGGCAAATTTTTGAATTCATTATGCTGGATCAGAATAGTGAAATAAGATCCAAACTCAAAATAATTTTAAAGCACTATTAATGTCATACGTGGTCATCATCTTTAGTTGGACTCTCTCAACATAGGTTGATATTTTGATATCCCATTTATAATTGATTATGTGATGCTAGAATCAGTGACTTCAGCATCTTTGATATAACTTGCAGTTTAATTGTCACACTACACACGTGTTTTTAAGTCACAGCAAGACCAACTCAAAAATAATTACTTTTACACATACAAATGTATCATAACGGATCTGCAGGCCCAATTGACCAGTGGGCTTAATCATAGATTAATGATTACTTAAAAACATTTGAAATTCTGGAAAAAAAATATCAAAACCAATTGCAAAAGGCAATGGATTTTTAGCCATCATCAAGATAGATAAATAAAATGAGGAAACAGAAGAAATATGGAAGTAGAAAACCTACATGATTGAGTGCAGAGTAAGTGAAGGACCAGTATGGTGAAAATGGGATTCCTCTTATATTCATTGTTCAAATTTAAAATCTTCTCGTGCTAGGTTGCTAAAAGCCTAAAATAGCACATCTTTTTGAAAAATTGTCCAACCATTTGCAAGAACTAGTTGAGATATGGAATAGGATAATAGCACAAATAACTCAGTATTTATTCATTCTTCAAGTAACACCAACAGCACTGCTGCTGCATAAACTCTATAACATAACATTGTCTACTATCGTAGCATGTATTAGAAGTGAAACATAACCCTGACTGCTAATTGTGAATGCACCATTAATAATTGCTGTCAGATCTAGTAACATCATACTAAGCCATGCCTCCACTAGTCGCTGTCCGGATTATCTGAAATAGAGCTGTAATAGAAAAATAAGCTTTAATTAGCAATAAAAACGAGCAAACTAATAATCATGATGATAGAACAATTAGAGGAAAATCTAGGCTACAAAAAATGGAGGAAATTCCACTCGTAAAACTGTTGCATTAGATTCAAAATACATCCCACCGTTGATTCGACATTATCAAATGGCAAGAATTTATATATGCTTCATGTAAACAAGTAACACACAAGAAAATACTTAAATGGTATAATGAGTACAAAAAAATACAATACAAATTTCATGTCGATGAGGGCGTCAAAGCCAATGAAGTACACCAAAGTTTTACAAACTTCCATCAAACTTCTCCACTTATTTAATCATCAAACACAAATTACTTGCATCGGGTGAAAAGTTTGAATTAAATCAAGGAGGAAATGTTTTCAAAAAAAGTTGAAACAAAACAAAAGTTGAGGTCATATACAATTTGTTAGAAAATCCTAAAGCCCAAAAAGATATTAAGAAAAAAATTGACTCATAATTGTAAACTAAAGAAAACAAGAGTATTAAAAGCAACATACAGGATCCAATAACAACAAACACAAAGAAGCCCAACACAATTGGTCCAACAGGATAGTCGTTCCCTTTCTTTGTAGTGGTTTCGGGAACTGCTCCTCTCTTCATAATGTTTTTCTCAAATCTCTCCACCTTCCTATCTGCAAGACGCCTTGAAGTTGTCTACAAACAGAGTTAACAATTACTTAATACACAAACTCCACGTAAGAAACAACGAATAGAGAAGTACCTTAGTGAAAAGGAAAAAGAAGAAAAAATTGGTAAAACATTGTGATGATGAACAAATAGTGACTTGACAGTTGCTTGTAAAAGTTATAAAATGATGGTTGAAGAGAATGGTGACAATTCATAATTAGTTGAAAAAGTGATTGACAAGGTATGGAGCGGTGTGACAATATATGTGTGTAAGTTGGCCAATGGTACCCATAAATACCACCCTTCCCTTCTCAAATCATCATATGTCATTCTTTTGTTCATCATCTTCTTCTTAGTTCTCTTCTAATTCAAGAGAGAGAGAATCTCTTTGTTCTCTCCTTGACTATAGAAAGAGGATTGTAATTTGTTCTTCATAGTAATGCTTTTGCATCTTGCCCATGAAGGTTTCCCTCACTGAGAGTTTTGCCACGTTAAAATTCTGTGTCTTCTTTATTTTTTTAGTTTTTCTCATTTTGTTTGTTAGTTCTATAATATTGCACGCTCCTTTTATTCCCTACAAGTAGTATAAGAGCCAATCTCTTGAAAGTCCCAATATGCTCTGTGGTTGCAGCTTTGTCTGATCTTCCACACCAGAAAAACTTTCTTGAGGTTTCTTGTCCATCCAGGTGCCATTCACATAAATTAGTATGAGCTAACGAAGTACTTAATATGGCAACAAAGATCAAGATAGAGAAGTTTGATGGGACTAACTTCTCATTATGAAAGCTCAAGATTAAAGCACTTCTACACAAGGAAGATTGCTTGGAGGCAATTGAAGGCCTACCAGCACAGATCACATATGATTAAATAGTGGAAGAAGATAAATGTTGATACAAGGTCAAATTTGCATTTAACCATAATACCCCAAGATTTTGTTTGGTGATTAGATCAAATAAATATAAAATAAAATAATTAATTAATTAAATAAAATAAACTTTGAGAAACCATGGAAATAATGATGTAAAATATATACAATTAAATGTATAAAGATATTATAAAACTCGAAACAATCCACAGAATTTTGCTCAGGCTACTGTGGTAATTAGCGCAGTAGTGCGTGAATGGTCCAACAAAACCAACAAGTGCCTAGTGTTCTAGTTATCGCGGTACCACATTCCACATTCCACATGCGCTCAAATGATTATTTAAAGTTTCCAAATGCGTGAGCCTATTCTAAAATCGTCACATACAAAAACCTTGTGCCTAAGGAACGAGCATAATAGAAGGAAGTGGGTTTAGGAAAGAATTTTACTAAGGAAACAGTGCTAAAGATTTTTAAACCAATCCAAAGTAATCCTAACTCTATAAAAACCCAACATGGGCACACTCTATTCTCACTTTTATGCAAACAAGAGAATTCCTTTCTCTTCTTCCTTTTCCTAGCCATTTTCTCGTCCTTCGTTCTTCCCCTAATTGTTCCACACAACAACTCTAGCAACAAATGAAACCCAAAAACTTGCATCACAATGGGAAATCAAACCATAGAATCATCTTCTAGACGTTCTACAAGGTAAAATCAACCCCTAATTGGTTGATCGCGTTTTGTTCTTTGTTCTTTTGAGATTAGATTACCTTGTTAGCAATTTTTGATATTTCGGTTTACTCCTATCACCAAACTAGAACCCTAGGAGTCAAGAACTTATTTTGGAGCATATGAGGGATTCAACTAATTAAGAAAGTATAACGACTCTATCTAGTCTCAATGCATGGTTTGTGGTCTAAAGTTTAAAGTATTAGGATGCCAAAGACATAGGAGAACAATGAATAGGAGAAACATGTATGAAAGTCTGTTTTTTGTGTTGATTGTTGCGGTACTAATATCTGTTACCACTGTACTATACTTGTTTTCTCTTCCATTTTTTGCACTCCCATTTTGGTTCTGCGGTACTGCAACTTCTCTTCTATAATGCATTTTGGTTACCGCGGTACTCTACTGCAGTAATGGATTGTATTTTCTTTATTGTATTCTGGTTACCACAATACTGCATCTTCTTCTTCGTTCTGAGATTGTCTAGTCTAATTACCGCGGTACTGTAGGTTATTTTCTTCGATCCACACTTGTTATCATCGTACTCTACCGTAGTACTACGATTTCTCTTCTGTAATGCATTTTGGTTACTGTGATATCTTACTGTGATACAATAACATATTTTCTTTAATTCCCATTGGTTACTGTGGTACCCTACTGCCGTAATGTGTCTGTCTTCTTTTTTTTTTCTTTTCTTCCTCATTCATGCATTTTGGTTACTGTTGTACTTCCTTCTACCGCGGTCCACAGAAACAAGACTACATTTAGACTCATTTAGTATGATATCCTTACACATTATATGCCACATAGGATACAAAATCATTAGAATATAGTTTAAAAGTATTAGAAACACATTAACCACTAAGAATAATGAATTGATTCTTAATCTTTGAGGTTGAAGATTCAAGAAGGTTTGGAATAACAATACAAGGACAAGAAGAAGTTAAGTTTTAAGGTGGATATGATTTCAGGATTTAAAACTATTATTTTGATTTAAATAAAGTATGCATGTATGCTCGTTAGCTTAGGAGCATGACTTGAATTGAATATGCATGTTGATGGTTAGATTTCTATGATTATTGAATATTGATGCATGAATTCAATGATGTGCGTGATATCATGATCTATGCTATATGAATAACCAAGTAACGTGCCTATGATAGAGATGGAATAATGTTTACCATGCTTATATGAAATTTTCCTAAATTATATCTGATTTAACATGCTATGGTATGAATTGACATTTAAACAAAGATTATAACCACATACCAACATGATGTGTACCACGCAGTATCATCGTGAGTTTTCCAACCTGGACCAGCTTGTCGGTTATTCTTTACTCGATTGATTTGGAATTGAGAGTCTAAATTGACCCCACTTCCCGAATTGGTGAACTGAGAGTTTTGATTGACCTCACTTCACAGATGAGAAGGGTATGAGCATTTGGATTGCCCTCACTACCTCCAGATTTGAAACATTAAGGTGAATTCCTTTCGGTTTTAATGTTGACTGATAAACAATTAACTAGGAGAATCACTTAATCTATGAAAATGATTGACATGTGTGTTTCATTTGATTGAGATAATGATTTAATATTCAGGATGATCCACTGGATTATCTAGCTCACGCCTTCTTTTGTAACATTTTAGGAAACCAATGATCAGAGGCTGCGTGAACAAACAAGAGTTTACCTTAGTTATTTATTTCAAAATTTACTTTTCCAGTTATTTGGTCTTGTTTTAGTAGGGCATATTGGCACAAGTTTCCTTGTCAGTTCTAAAGTTGTTTTATTTAATAAACTCAAAGGTCCTTATACCTCTTGAATGTCAACATATATTTTCAATTGTGAAATTTCAATTGGTTTATTTTATTTGAAGATTTCAAAATATTTTATAAGAATATGTATGAGTTAATGTAACTTAGGGAGTTCCATTCAAACCATTTCAGATTAACCAAATCTCTATATGGTTTAAAGCAGGTGCCAAGACGCTGGTACAAGAGATTTGATTCCTTCATGATAAGCCTTGGATACAACAGACTCTATTCAAACCATTGCACGTATTACAAGAGATTTGAAGGTAATGATTTCATCATCCTACTATTGTATGTTGACGACATGTTGGTAGGAGGTTCCAACAAAGATCAAGTCATAGAGTTAAGGCGCAAATGGCTACGGAGTTTAATATGAAGAATTTAGAGACCAGCAAACAAGATTTTAAGGATGCAAATTAACCGAGGCAAAAAATGCAGGAAGATTTGGCTTTCTTAAAAGAATTATCTCCAAAAGATCTTGCGGCGCTTTAACATCCAAGATTGTATGCCAATTTCAACCCCACTTCTTGATAATTTTAAATTATCCTCTAGTATGTCTCCTAAAAATGAAGTAGAGAAAATGGAAATGTCTCGAGTACCGTATGCATCAGCAATGGGAAATCTAATGTTCACAATGATATGCACAAGACCAGACATTGCACGAGCAATGGGAGCGGTAAGTCGATTCATGGCAAATCTTGATAGAGAGCATTGGAACATAGTTAAAAAAGTCCTAAGATACATCAAATGGAACTTGGATGTTGTATTATGTTATGTATGATCAAAACTTATTGTTAATGGATATGTTGATTCTAGATTTGCAGGTGACCCTAATAAAAGAAAATCTACTACAAGCTATGTCTTCACACTTGCAAAAGGAGCAGTAAGTCGGGTTTCAAAATTATAGATGGTTGTAGCTTTATCTACAACTGAAGCAAAATATATGGCAGCTACTCAAGCATGTAAGGAGGCGATCGCTATTGTTCGAGCTTGGGCATAGACAACAAAGGATTATCTTGTATTGTGACAGTCAAAGTGCATTACCCATTACAAGGAATCCAACATTTCATTTCAGAATGAAGCACATGGGGGTTCAATACCATTATGTTCGAGAAGCAGTAGAATATGTAAGTATGGATATATAAAAAATTTACACAAAGGAGAACCTAGCAGATGTCTTAACCAAACCGATCAATACTGCCAAGTTCGAATGGTGTAGATCCTCAATTGGCCTGACTAATATGTAAACAACATGAATTGACAAGAGCAAAAAGAATCCGAAGATTGTCACAATGTTTTAAGTGGGAAAATGAAAAAAAAAAAAAAGGAAAAATTGGTAAAACATTGTGATGATGAACAAATAATGAGTTAATGGCTTCTTGTAAAAGTTATGAAAGGATGGTTGAAGAGAATAGTGACAATTCATGATTAGTTGAAAAGTGATTGACAAAGTATGGAGTAGTGTGACAATATATGTGCGTAAGTTGGCTAATGATGCCTATAAATTTCATTATTGCCTTCTTCTTAAATCATGTCATCTCATTTTTTCCTTCTTCACCTTCTTCTTCGTTCTCTTCTAGTTCAAGAAAGAAAGAGTCTCTTTGTTCTCTCCTTAAGTGTAAAAAGAGGTTTGTATTTGTTCCTCATAGTAATTCTTTTGTATCTTGCTCATTGATGTTTCCTCACATTGAGGGTTTTACCACATCAAATCTCTGTGTCCCCTTTATTTTCTATTTTGTTCTTTAATTGTGTAATAGTGCACGCAACTCTAATTCCTACCCTTACTCCTAAATGTTAAGATGCAAGTACAGAGATATTGACAAAAACACGGTAGCACCAGAGATTTTAACGCCCTACGCGAGAATTTCAGTCTAATTGTTCAATTACTACCAGATACATCTCCAAATCTATGCTCTTCAAGGGCAACAGATCATATGATCTAACGTTCTCACCAGATCTACAAATCTCTTACATTTTAGAAAACATAAATTGCGTCAATCATACAAGTAACAAAACATGCAAAAAAAAAAAAAAAAAAAAAAAAATCAGATCGACAACATGCGCTAATTAACAGAACCAACAGATCTCCTGTCTGAGCTTAATGGATAAAACATCAAATGAAGAATCAAGCAAATACTAACCTCGCACTAGGATTCATGAAACTTGTGTCAAATTGAATCAAACAGAAACGCGGTCTTCAAAAACTTAGATCTAAAAACTCTAAAAAATATTTGAACAGAGAAGCGGAAGGACAAAAAGAATGAATGGTGGATTTTGCGCTTACCATGGTTTTCGGAAGCTGGAGATGCAGAGAGAACCGGGCAAGACGACGAACAGCTTCAGATTTTCTTCTGGTTCTTTTCCTATTTTTATTTTGCTTTTAGGAAGGGCACGTGCCCCGTGGTACTACCCGGTATTATGGGATAATTTTTTTTTTTTTTGCACCATTTTCATATAAAACTATCGTCAATTTGCTCCATTTCTATTTTTTTTTAAATCATTTATAAATTTATTTATTTATTTATTATTTAATTTATCTACTCTAAGAAAAAAACAATATAATAACAATAATAATAATAACTTACACCAAAATGATATAAACATTAGGATTAGATTGGTGTTATACTCATATCAACATTATTTTGATATTAAATTTTAGATATTCTAAGTAAATGTACATTATTCAGTCTTATATCAAAACTATAACTTATACATTTTCTTTATTTTTATTCCATGCTTGTACAAATGTAAATTCAATTTTTTTTTAATTTTATGTATTAATTTTTAAGTTTATGTTAATTAAACATGTTGAAATGAATATATTTTAATTTTAATCCTTATAAATAAGTTAATTTCTGCAAATTTAATAATAGAATAAATAAAAAGATAAAAATTAAATTTATAAATATAATACAATAACATACATATGACACATCACGATTATAATACGACAATATAAATTATTATCTAAATTGAGACTTCCCTCCATAACCTAAATTGTTAAAAATTTTCTTTGCTATTATTATAGTAATATCTTAGGTTATGTTTGATTGGTAAAAAAATTAAAATTTTCTTTAAAAAAAATAAGAATTTATTTTCTCATGTTTGATTAATAAAAATAGCTAGAAAACATTTTAAAATATTTTTTCAGTCTAACAAGTTTTCTCATCAAAATTTTATCAGCTTAAAGGATAAAAAAATAACTACATATTAATATTACATGAGAAATATTTTTATTCATTAATTTAAAAAATAACTACCTATGACTAACTTGTATGAAATTTTTTCATATCCAACCAAATAATTATAAAAAAAATTTCTCACCAATATTTTCTCGAAATTTTTTTTTTGAAAAAAATAATATTTTCTTAAAAAAATTTCTTAATAACCAAATACACCCTTAAATTCTTAAATTTATATGATTAATATAAATTTTAACATTATAATAAGTTTTAAAAAAATAACAAAATGAGTGAACCGGTTAATATAGTTTTGTCATACAAGTTTTGTAAGCGTAATCTATTAACATTAGATGATGTAGCTCCTGATAATTCTTGGAAGAGTTTGTAGAGTTTAAACATCCGGCAGAACAAACATTTTCTTTTGGAGAGAACTCTTTAACAACTTTCTTCTCGCCTGCGAGAATTTAGCCCAAGGGAAGATTAATGATAGCGGACATTGCAGTCATTGTGCTGAAGAACCAAAACTTGTTGGCCATGCCCTGAGGCGTGGTTCCTTGGCAGTGATGGATGAAAACAGACCAGATTCTTCGGCATGGAGATATATATATATATATTTTAATTTGAATGGAGCCAGATATCACCTCTTCCATCATAGAACACTCAAGCTTCTTCTCCGGATGCTGCTTCATAGGAAAACAGAGTACACAACAATCTTTTTTTAAAAAAAATAATTTTCTCGCACCCATCATTTCTTTACTATAATTTTCTCATCTAGATCTTTTTACAATAAAGAAAATATTCTAAAAAAAGTTTTTTTTCGAAGAAAATCTTTTTAGCTAGCAAACAAACTATAACTTCTTGCTTGTTATTTAGATTTCACATTCAAGACCATTGATGATAAGTGTTGCTCAAGAAGGCTATACACTGGCCAAAAGGTCCAAGAGGTTCAGCAGCATGTACACTAAAACGAACCAATTCGAGTGCCTACCTCATCACCTAACAGCTCTGATTGATTTGTTGCAGATAAAGACTTGTATTTCAAGCCCTTCATCACATTCGAAAGGTTGTCTTGAGTGCCAGACGCAAAAGGCATTGGAATTTAACGTACAGCATGATCTCACAAGATCCAATCCATTTTAAATCACACTTGTGAAACAATTCTAGCAGCAAGAACAGACAAACATGAGCTGCATGCCCACAGATCATGCAGATATGAGAATATAATTGATAGTAGGATAGAGCAGAGATTTTGTAGTTTATATGAATGAGTAGTGAGCGGATTCTTCTAAGAACTAGAAGGTTTATTTTCTTTTGCTTTTTTAAAAAAACATAATAAAGCTAAGGAATTATTTTCTACTTCAAAGTTGGTTAAAGGTTTGTTGTGTGATGTATAACCTTGGGTGCAACATATGACCTGACTAGGAACTTTCTGACGGAAAACCAAATCACAAGTTAAGTGCAAGAAAATCAGCATACAAAAATAATGCACGAGGTATAAAAGAAAACAAAGTACAGAAGCTTTATCCATGAGTAAAAAAGACTTCCAAAGGGCACACCTAATTGAGATGGATGAAGAACACACCAGAAAAGAAGGAAGAGCTAAGGGGTCTTTCTGATGCAGGGAAAAGAAAACAGAGAGACGCAAGCTTAGTAGTATTTAAGCTTGAAGCGGTCATAAAAAATAATGGTAAAAGGAAATGATAGCAAATTGAGTTAGAAGGTCTAAAGAATACTCCTAAAAGTATTTGGCATCACACCAAAGGATGGAATGTATCACACAAACCCAAAGTAATACTCCAAAAAGAAGATTACTGTCTTAGTTATAGACTAGAATTGTATAAGACCAAACATCATCAATGATTTATGGAAAATATATGCATGAAAACTCTAAGAAGTCTAAAACCCATAGAAATTCCAAGTATTCTAAGAACTCCATAGGAACATTGGTAGTCAAAAAATCGTGAATTGGACCTAAATCATTTTGAAGCTTGATGAATCAAATTTTAATATGGATCAGTGAATCATACAGTTCGTGACACATGCAAATTGCATATTTCTATATAGTAAGTATATAGTAGCAGAATCATTAGTGTTTTTTAGCATATTGATGATTCATATCAATTCAACATGATTAAACTTGAAATTCAGATCGATTCACTTATAATTCAACCGATTCAGTTATGACTCATAGGTATAGTCGTTTGTGAATCTGATTCAAATTGTTTTAGGGTGAATCAAATTGCTTAATAATATAATAACAATTCAAACCACAATCTTGACCACTATGACAGGAACACCAATGAGTAATGACTAACTATTGGTTTATCTAAAATAATAAGACACATAATACTTGGTGAAAGAAGCTCTTTAACTTTCTTCTTGACCAACTCTTTAGTTGCATAACTTCACTAATGGGGTAACCAACCAGAAGTCACAAATAGCCCACCACTTTTTCGAGAACTCCAAATCAGCTTTTACACCTTGGTGAATCCATTTTCCCCTTTCCTATGATAAACCTTTCTTGATTTCTGCCACTTTTTTTATTTCACTTTGATACCAACTTAGGAAAGGAATAAGAAAGACTCTAGGAAATAACCTAATAAATTAAAACTAAAAGTTGACATTATTGTATTTACGTACTCATGCCATAATAGACTTTTGGACAAATATCTACATAATTACACATATCCTAACTTCATCTCACAATTCCCGTGATATATCAAGTGGCTTGTTCAAACATCATTTGGCATGAATAATAATTTATCTCACACCTGTGAATCACCAACTTAGTTGCATATGGCTTTGTTTTCATAAGGCCGTGGTTTGATCATAAGTTTACCATGTATTTGACTCGTTGATATCCTGCACCGATGCTAGATTTTCTATATTACCTCTCAACCAACTGATAACAGATTCGTTCCCACCTAATATTCGCTTTCTAAGTTTGTACCCAAACAACATAAACAGTTCTATTAAGTTTGCGAAGCCATCTGGCAGAGATTAAAAGTGTTCATATAGGCAATATGACAAAAGATACAGAATAGCCTATTCCAAATTGAACATTTCTCATCTGAGATCTTTTCTAGTAATAATATTATAGTTTCTTTTCAAAAAAAAAAAAAAAAAAAAAAATTGAACATTTCTTGCATTTTATCTCCACTTGATTGGGATGAACATTTTTTTGCATACTCCAAGGCATGTTATCTCATCAAATTCCACTCAAGTTTCATATTCCTATGATGACTATATTGATTCATGGAAATTTATTTTACTTCACCAACATCCATCGAAAACCTAATCTTGGTTCATCTCATTTTATACTAAATCTAGATTTTATTAATCCATTACTCATTATGCAGCAATGACGGCCCCATTTTGGAACTCAACCATGCATTTTGCCTTCCTTTCTCAAATATCTCTTTGATAACACTAAAACATCTCCTCTTCAATTGTTCTCCAAAATCAACTCAACTAAGCTTTTTAACAATTACATGTGGTTCGTAATATGAATTGCATCCTTCACTTTCTCTATCAATGGCTAAGTATGCATTCAAAATTACAAATTACAAAAGTTAAATCTTTCTTATTTATCTTTGTCTATATTAGTTTAGGTTTACTTGCACCTCTACTGTTATTATATAATGTTAATAGGTTACTTTTCCGTATAAACTTATCTAAAGGCCCATATAGCATGTGTCTAAACCACCTTCTTATATTATCCCAACTTGGCAATACTCATACCATTTACCAAGTACACTCATTCCAATTTCATCCTTTAAATTCTTGCCACAAGGTCATCCATTGGTAAACTCCTATAAAATTTATGTCTAAATACAATATTCCTTGGATTGCATAATGGAATTACGAAATTTCTCATTAATAATTAAACTCCTACTCTTGTTCAAAAAAATCATACCAAATGGTGGGATAAGTTGCAACTTCCATTACTAAAACTTTTCAACTGGTCACAACACCATCATCATCTTTCAAGAGGAAGAAGAATTCAATATGGAAGAATCACTAACTCGACAAAACCAAGATTTAATGAGAGAAATTCAGGAATAGAACAATATAAAGCTCACCTGGAAGCAGTTAAATCTAAGACATCACACTCTTTATATTGTGCAAAATACTTCGAATCACACGAAAGATTTAGCTAGTCCATCAAATGAGGACTTCTTCCAACCAGTTACTAAGCCCATAAAGTTGTCAAGGCCATCCACCTAAGTTAATCAAGCCATCCAAATCCTTATATTGGTACACTTAAGTGTCATTCATAGTCCCAAGTGAATCACCCATGGTATCCATGTCATCAAATTCCAAGCCTAATAAAAAAAGTGCAAGTTGCACAATAAAGATAAAGATGCATGTAGCCCAGTTGGTGTCATCACTGGTGTACAAGAAGTGTTTGTTCATACAAATGTTGTTTAAATAAGCCACTTGGCACATCAAGGATAGCTGATGTTAAGTTAAGATATACGTCAAAATCTCAAATATAGTATGCATGTCAACCTACCTACCTATGGGGTTAGTCATGTAAATGACAAAAATATTGAATCACATTACCTCTAGCTCTAAGTTAAAAGCACAAGAGGTGTGAAACATGTCAGATGAATGAAGTAGCTTGATAAATCTTCTAACCAACAATTTTTTTCTAAGATATATCGCTCATCATCAAAATGCTCCCTTGAGCTCCATCACATCCAATAAAAAGAGGTATCAGCTAATTATTATCTTGAGCAAAAGGCATGGCAAGCCACAACTTCTTAATCACATAAGTCTCTCATGAAATTGAGCTGTCATGAGGCCAGTGCACCATCAACATTCCTAAATTTGTGTAATTTTGGTTACTTTTTAGAATAAAAGAAAATTTATCAAGGATATTTTATAGAGATTCATAACATGAACAATATCTCTTTCCATAGCATCACTATTTCGCCACAAAACCTGAAAAAAAATCAATCTAAAACCCAGCCAGCAATTCAATAGAATTTTTTTGACTTCATAGGTATCACACAAAAAGACTTTCCTTGCTTCCAACATCATTTCTAAAAGCAAGGGTTAACTCAACAATGTCCCCCCTGTAAACTATGAAAGCTAGTCCAAGTCAGCAATAAAACCAGCCACAAAGATCAAGATCTTAACTTCCGATGTCCAAAAACTTAAACCTTGTCCAATTTTCAAAACAAATCACTATCTTTAACTAAATAGTACCAATAATTATCTTCAAAAGATATGGTACTTAATATCCATTGTATTGGGAACAACACTATCAGTCAAAACTACTATCTCTCACTTTGTGAGGTAACAAACCACCCCACCTGCTAAGTTTCCAGGCTTCCAGCTAAAAGAGTCTAATATAGATAGCTAGGTCTAACCATTATATATTTTTCTTCTTTTTCTAAATTGATCTAATATAAAATAGGAGAGTAAACACTCAAAAGATACTCATACTCAAGATATCAACTGCACGCTTATGCACAGCCCATCTTTGCACCCTGTCATGCAGCTCTCTCCTTCTTTCTTACTTAATAATACACTTCTACACTTCTTTATTTATTTCTCAGTTAATCACACAATGCTCCTTTAGTTAAAAATGCTTCTCTCTTAGTCTCTTTATTTCCTAGTTAATCACTCACTCAATCATTTGCCACTATAATTGAAAGGACAGAACTCACAGGAGAACAAGAATTCCTTTCTTGATTTTCCAATGGTTCTAAACACAAGTAGGAGATCATTCACGATGATGAACCTGGCAGAAGGCATGCATTTAGTTACATAGTTATAGAGATTTTTCAAATAAGTACATCAAATCTTATTCAAATTAAACATTCAATGCTAATGTTCCAAATCTTATTTAAGTAATTTACATCAGTTAACTACACCAAAAAAATAAAAATAAATTAAAAAACCTACATCCATTCACTCTCAAAAAAAAAAAACAATAAATAACACATGAATAACAAATATGATTACACTAGTATAATTTACAAACATTGGCTCAAAAGCAGTTGAAACAAAATACACATGCATACATACATACTCTCCAACCTATATTGCCTGAAAAATTAATGGTTGTTGACCAATGCTAGTCTTGTAAATAAGAGTCTTGGGAGAATATCATCTAAATAATGGCCTAACTTTTAGAATTATGAAATGCATTCTCTCACTTGTTGCCCCAAGGCTTGATCCGCCATTGGATCAAAGCAATGACCCTAAATGTATGTATCCCTAATAAAAAGATAGACGAGGCAAGGAACCCATATGCAATTTCATAGATTTTATATTTTTTGGACAGAGCAATACTCTTTAAAATTTCTACTTTACATCATATTATAGAGGAGGAGAAAAAAGAAACTTTAGTGCAATGCAATTAAATATTGACGGAAGTGATTCTTAAACAATATGTTCTTACATTCATTTTCTAAAAACTTATTCAAGTGCATCTTTGAGACTTCAATTTCTATTATGCAAGAAAATTAGCAAAGAGGCAACTTTTAAGTTCTACCCATTGAGAGTGCAGAGACACGCAGAAAAATGCAAATTTCAGGAACTGAACTAATAATCACACCAATTTCTTCCTGCAATAGCACCAACCTACATGTATAATAAATTCCTTTCGCCTTAAATTTCCTAATAATCCATGATTACACCCGCAGAAACTTTGCCAAGATTTTGATAAAAGCACTACATCATATAAAAAAAACTCAATCTCCACAATGTCACATCACATTAACCTCATTAACTTGACAATTAAAAAAAGAAAAAGAAAAACACCCACATTTATCCTCAAACTACCAACCAGCCTAAATCCCCAAATTTCATTTTTTTTTTCTCATTTTCTTTCTAAAAATCCCCCTTTTCCTGTTTTGCACCAACAACAACAACTAAGAATCAGAAGCAGTAGAATGACCAACATACCCCTGTCCACCATCCAAATTCCCCGGCTGCCCTCCACCGCCACCACCGCCAGCGGTCCCGTACGGCCCTTCCTCCGTCTGCCACACCGACTGCCACGCATGCGACGGCGGATGCACGTACATTCCGGGATCCATTCCGGCCAAAGCCGGCCTTCCGATCGTAACTCCGGGAGCACCATAATAGGGCAAACCTAGCCCCGCGGCCTCGTCCTTGATCTCGTCCCTCGGAACAATATCCACCAAGAAATCGAATATATCGGTGCGAGTGATCGCCGCAGCGATATCGTTCTTCTGAAGCGTTCTGCGCTTGTTTTCCTCGGCATGGAGCCAAGATCGTATGGTGAGTTCGAGGATGAAGAGCTCGCAGGCTTTGGCAAACAGAATGGGTGCTTCGGCGGAGATCATGCGAACATCTTCATCGGCTTTCATGATCTTCTTGATGCGCGCGAGTGGTAGCTGATGGTTGCGGAAATCATTTACTTGTTCGATCTCTTGGCGCTGGTAAGACCAGAACATTTGGAGTTGTTGCTGCTGCTGTTGCAGGAGCTGGTGAAATGGGGGTTGATGAGGGTACGATGAAGAAGATTGTTGTGGTTGTTGCTGTTGTGGTTGTTGAGGATGATGCTGTTGCTTTTTGTTATCCATGGAGCGATCAGAAAGAAGGGGAAGAAGAATCGACGATGGTGATAATGATGATGAGATTGGGCGAGAGAGATTGATTTGAGTAGAGAGGAAGATGGAGAGATCAAGAGAGATCTGTTGTGTAAGGATTGGAATGGGAAAAGGGGGGTTTCGAGGCGGTACAGATTCTCGTGCAGGTCGTCTGTACCGTATCAATTGGCTCTTTTATTGTCTGGTTTAAAATGGGGGATTTAAAAAGAAAGAAGATTTTCTTAAAGAAAAAAGAATTTTGAAGAATTTAAGAAAATAATAAAAAAGAAGAAAATTTATTTTTTATTTTTTATTTTCAGTCGATGATGTTTGTATAACTCGTGTATTTTCATTGACATATTGATGTATAAATTGTATTTATTAATAATTTGACAAAATTGAAATATTGTAAAGTTTATGTTTCTTTTCAAAGAATTTTCAATTGAAAGATTAAATTATTGTATAAATATGGTCACCACTCTAAAAATAATAATAGCTTATAAATTATATACATTTATAATAACTTGTTGCACTTTGTAATTATTGTCTATATCAAATGATTTTTCATCACTTAGAATTAGTATAAATAATAGCAAATGAGGGTATAACCAACCTAGGTCAAATCTAAATTGATCTATTTAAGTCGGGTTTGATAACGGAGTTAAGGTGGTTAGGCCATTCTTTAGAAGACTTAATGAGGTTTGATTGGGCCACACATATTAACCAACAAAGTAGAGTTTCAATAGTTTAACCCAACCCCTCTACTCCTTAAAATAAGTATCTAGACTACCCGCCTTCTTGTGCATTAAATAGAGAAGATTGTCTAGTTCTTGTAATTTAATGTTGAACTTATTCCATTTTGAACACGACGTACTTAGGACAAATAGTTCTCATGATTTAGAATTCAAAAAACAAAAATTTTTGGACATTAAAATTGAATGTATCCCAGTAAATGTAGCATAACATAGATAATGAACAAATAGGAGTAAATATTATTTCACATTCCATTGCATAAATAATTAGTATTTGTAGCATTAAAAGATATACTCGACTAGTAAATATTTCAAAAAAGACTACTAATTCACCTTCTTTTTAGGTTCTAGGCTTGTAAAAGTGTTACCCCTTAGATAAACAACCATGTTACCTAAATTGGTCGAATTAGTTTGACGAGTCTTCAACGATAATTCAAAAATTGTGATTAAATAAACATATGATATACTTGAATAGGCATGAATGTCATTCTTAGTTGATTCCATGTTATGTGGGTAAAAAACTATAGTTAGTAGGGAAGATGGGGGTACATAGGGCAAACAATTTTAAAACATACTCCTCATGCATTAACTAGAGAAGATTGTCCTCTTTGATTTATTGTTGAGCTTATTCCACTTTGAGCTTCACATACTAAGAATAAATAGTTCTCATGGTTCAAAATCAAAAAATAAAATTTTTTGGATATTAAATAAATGTATTCATAAAACATGTAACAAAACATAGATAATGAGCAAAATAAGAGTAAATATTATTCCATATTTCATTGCAGAAACCATTAGTATTTTTGCATTAAAAGATATTTATTACCAGTGAACATTCCAAAAGAGAATATTGGGTCACCACTTTTTAGGTTATAGGTCCTTGAAGGTGCCACCCCAAGATAAATAACCATGTTACCTAAATTGTTCCAATTAGTTTGACTAGTCTTCAACAAGAATTCAAACATTATGATTAAACAAACATACAATGTACTCAAACAGGGATGAATTCTATTTTCGATTGATTCCATGCCTACCCAGGTAACAAATTAGAGCTAGTAGAATGCTCTTGTGATCTAAAATTGTTTTAGTGCTCGGTATTTGGAGGGGCTAATGCACAGTAACACAGGTAGATTGTTAGCTAGTAGAATGTTTTTGTGATCTAAAATTGTTTCTAAGGTAGTGGTACTTGCCTAGAAGAAGCATAACAAAATTCTATATGTTTTCTAGGTCTGGAAATTACAAATTTCATAAACGATAATCTTATGGATTCAAGGCTTATAGTTGGGCAAACCACATCGGATTATTACGCTAAAGGTGATAAGATGTGGGCATACCTTCATGAGTCATTTATTGCTTGGAAAGTTTTTAGTTATGTAAGCGACCATAAGTGAGAGTAAAAAATGTCTTGGCAAACATACTACTCATGCTTACCTCCTCTTTTGGGGTTGGGTTTATGATCCATGTGCTAGTTATATTCCTACTTGCTTGGAGCATTCAGGGAACACTCAAGGGAGCTCGGATGTGGATGGATCCAATTGATAAGTTCATGCATATCAACAAATTTTCAAATGACAAGGTAAATGCCCAAAGGGTATTGAAGCAAGCTACTTGGTATACTCTTTAATAAATTATTAGTACTATGGGAGTAACCTCATACAATCTTATCTACAGTGCCTTGCAAGGAACAAACACAAGTCCTCAAGTAAAACGTTGGTATATGTGAAAATTACTTTGGCAAAAGAAAACCTATGCATAAATCACCAATGGGGCAAACTTTGACTTTGCATAAGTAGTTGCCACTACTCGAGCATCAACAAGTAGTGACATCAACCCCACATTGAAAGAAAAGCCAAGAGGAAAGGAAAAAAGGGCATGGGCTGGTGACTTGCCACAAGTCTTGCCGTCAAACCATACCACCTCTCAAACTACATTAGGGGAAACACATTTTTTTCCTAACACTCTGTTAGGAAAATTGTCATCCTAATTAAGATTGACATTCTATAACATCCTAAAATTTTGATCATTAATTAGTTATAGAATAACCTTAATTAACCCAAAAATCAATTGTAACCAACCACAGTCAAAACAGGTCAAATTGACCATGACACTTGAATTGAGAAACTTAAAAAATTATTTCAAGGTGAAACAATTGAACTAAGCGAAGAGTTTTATGTCAAAATGTTTAAGATGCCAAGAAAATTTAATTAAAAAAAGAGGCTAAT
>JAJIYU010004377.1:0-24384 GCA_030144865.1 Tinospora cordifolia | reverse complement strand
AGTTGAGTGATCCGAACTAAGTTGAGTGATCCAAACTTGTCAAAAACACTTTGGCAAATCCAATTAGAGTTAGAAGTCATATATCTAATATGGTGAAAAGTAGTAGATCAATAGTCGACAATGTTGGTAAGGCACCACTTTGAGATTTCTTTTGACATGTGCTGAATAATAATTACTCCGAGATTACTGGAACGTCAATCAATGCCAACAATTTTGTGTTGAAGCCATCCCTAATAACTATGGTCCAGCAACAACAGTTTGGGGGTTTGGCAACAGAGGATCTAATGGCACACCTAAATTATTTTATGGAGATTTGTGACACTATTAAAATGATTGGTGTGACTGAAGACCAATCGAGATTGAGGCTCTTTCTTTTCTCTTTGAGGGACAAGGCAAGGACATGGCTATAGACACTCTTACCGGGTAGCATCACCACCAAGGAAGAAATGGGACAGAAGTTTCTACATAAGAATTTCATTTTAACGAAGGTTCATCAACTTAGGGGTGAAATCAATTTATTCAAGCAGTCAAAATTCGAGTCCCTCTATGAAGCTTGGAGAAATTCAAGGATTTATTTCGAAGATGCCCTCAATGTTTATCTTCCATAGCTCCAAGTATAGATATTCTATGGTGGTTTGATACCACCTACTAGAGCCTTAGTCAACTCAGCAACTAGAGGGTCTTTAATGAAATAGTCCACAACAAAGGCTACTCAGCTCATTGAAGATATGGCAACCAATGCTTATGGTCAGGGCATAAAGAGAGGCTCAGTGAAAAGGGTTGGAATATATGAGATGGATAAGATTATAGTTCTTAAAGCATAGATTTCCTCTATGACCCACCAAACGAATTCATGGGTTTTGAAGTTTGGTAACAGACAGTTTCAAGCTCCTCAAAACCAATCTATCATAGCCATAGAGCCGAATCTAGTGAATCGTTTCAGCAATTATCAAGGATGGCAACCAATGAATAATATGCCTAAGTATTACCATCTGGGGATCCACAACCATGAAATTTTTTTCCTATGCTAATAACATAAATGTCCAGCAAGCCCCACTAGGCTATGTACTTCAACAAAGCCTACATCAAAAGAAGTCATTCTTAGAGGAAAAATTGGATGAAATGATGAATATGCAGGCCCATTTTTAAAGAATTGACTAGTAGCATTGATAAGAATGATAGTAGAGTCTCAAGGCTAGAAGTTCAGATGGGAAACATGGATACAGCCGTGAAAAGTCTTGAGACTCAAGTGGGACAATTAGCCCAAGCATTCTGAAGTCAGCAATGAATCTTTTTTCCTAGTGACACTTAGGTGAATCCAAAAGAAAGCTACAAGGCTCTATATTCACAAGAAGTGGAAGGAAAATCCAATTACCGCTAGTCTTTCTATGCCAAATAATGAATCTAACAATACCAAAGGATCTGTTCCTTTAGAGCCAACTGATACAACTTCCACTGATGGAGAAAACAAAAAAGGCAAATTTCTAGAAATCACTAATTAGGGCAACAAACAACTTGAACCTCCTCCATTGCCCTTTCCCCAGCAGTTTCACAAGAAGAAAATAGATGAATAGTTTGCAAAGTTCTTAGACATGTTTAAAAAGATCCACATTAATATTATGTTCGTGGATGCCTTGCAAAAAATGCCAAATTATGCAAAGTTCATGAAAGAAGCATCTCTAAAAAGAGAAAATTGGAAGATCATGAAGCAATGAAGCTCACAGAGGAATGCAATGATATTCAAGGGAAATTGCAACAAAAGTTGAAAGATCCAGAGAGATTTACCATTCCTTGCAGTATAGGCAAAGCAATAGCTAAGAAGGTTCTTTGTGACTTGGGGGCCAATATAAATTTAATGCCACTCTCAGTGTACCAATAGTTAGGCCTATCAGAGATCAATCCCACAACTATAACTCTTCAGCTTGCAAACTGCTCCATCACGTATCCAAAAAGGATCATTGAAGAGGTGCTAGTTAAGGTAGATAAATTCATCTTCTCAGTTGACTTTGTGGTACTAAACATGAAGGAAGATAATGAAGTACCATTGATCCTTGGGAGACTGTTTGTAGCCACTGGGCAAGTAATCATAGATGTATAGAAAGGAGAGCTCACATTGAGGGTAAATGAAAACCAATTAGTCTTAAACATTTATCGATCTTTGAGGTTGTCGACTAAAGAGCATGATTGTAAGATAATCACTGTGGTATTAGCTAGCACTCAAGCAACTGTTAGAGAATCAAAGCATTATGTTGCTAAAGCAATAGAAGCAGAATAGAATAAAAGGAAGGCATTGAGAGCAGATCAAGCACTTAGCTACACCACTAAAGAGCCAACTGATGCCTTTCATAAACGTAGGATTCATATGGTGCAATCACATCATCCATTATTGAAAAACAAGCAACATGCCAACATTATCAAGCAAGTATGGCACATAATAAAGTTGGACACTAAGATTGAGAAAATGAGCTATTAATAATCCATATCCACGTTGAGCTAACGACGTTAAACAAAGCACTAAGTAGGAGGCAACCCATTCATTGTCCATTTCTTTTGCATTTCTTTTATTTTATTTATCTTTCGCATTTAATTTTCTAGGGGGCATGCATGATTTAAAATAAAATAAACTAGAAGAAATTAGTTAATGCGGTAGGCTACCGCGGCAACCAGAGGTAACCAATGAACACGAATTGGCTACCACGATAAACAGAATGGCAATTTCTGGGGAAACGCCACTATCACGGTAGCTTACAGCAGTAATGCCGCGAGCATTCAAAAAACTAAAAAAAGCACATTCACATTATTGCGGTAGTGCCATACTTTCATGGTAATGCCATGATTTAAAAAAAAAAAAAACCATTTTTGCTCATGTGAACCACAAAAATTTCAAAAAAAGTCCCTCATTCCTCTAGTTTTCTTGGAGTTTTTGCATTTCCTCTTCATTCAATTCCTTTGGCATCAATGTGGGTTAAATCATTTTTTTTGTGTTTATTTCATGTTTTTGCTTAGTTAGAGTGTTATTCCATTGCATATTGGATTTTGACTATTCATTTGAGTTTTTTTGGGTGTTCACCACATTTTTGGAATGGTTGTTAATGGTTTGCTGTGATTTTTAATATTACATCCACATCTTTATGCATAATTTGCCTTTGTGAATTATCTCTATGCACTAAGCATGTTCAATTGAGTATTTTAGTCTCATATGCATGATTTCACTGTGATGGATACCACTGTTCGATTGAATTTGCTAATATATGTTGTGGTTGTGTTCATATTCTGATGCCCTCATGATTATTATGTTTCGTTTAGTAAAATTTGATTGTAGGGTGCCAAGAACAAAGAACATAACATCATGGCCACAACGCACAATGCAGCTGGCAACTCCAAATGACCAGGCGAGGTTCAAATGTATCGAGACCACGGCCAAGTATGGACATATCAAAGATGGCAGGAAGGTTATCCTTGAGAGAGGGATAATGTTGGATGATGAAGAGCATAGAAAATAATGTTGCCATCTGCCACTGGGAGCAATTGATTAAGGCTCCTACATCACCTATAGTATCCATCATACATAATTTTTATGCTAACATATATGAGAGAGATGGCACTAGAGTTTGGGTACGCAGCACTTGGGTTCCTTTAGACATAGCATCGATTAATGCCATATATGGGCTACCGCCGAACACACCAAACGAGTATCCAAATTACCTTCTAGATAAGGCCGATCACGACGATATGTTGCGGACCCTTTGCATTGACGATGCCAACTGGCAGTGCACCAATGGTTGGCCAGCGAGCTTGGCCAGAAGCTCCTTTACGATGATGGCTAAGGTATGGTTGCACTTGGTTTGTTTTAACCTCTTATCAGCAATTTCCATTAATAGGGTCTCAATGGAGAGAGCCACAATCATCTATTGCATCATGAAGGGCCTCTCCATTAACCTTGATGCAATCATTTCTAGCTCCATTAGGATGGCCATCAATAAGACCAACGCTGGTCTTCCTCACCCCACATTGATTACAGAGTTGTGTAGGAGGGTCGGTGTTACTTGGCCTAGGGGTGAGCCTACACTAAAGATGAAGGACCATATATCAGTTCGGATGCTTACCACCACTCTGGTGAAGAAGAAGCGGATAGCGGCTACAGCTTCCACAACTACGCCACCTGAGTTAGCTGAAGCTTCGACCTCCAGTACACCCATTTTTGAGACACATACACTTCTTCACAAGGGTAGCAGCAGTCCTAAAGTTCCTTCATGTATCGCATCCTGAGTTTACCCAGTAGATGCCTCCTCTTGTAGATATGCTCCTCTATATGGATAGTAGCTGTTGTAGAGTTTTAACAACCACTCTGGATGGCAACAACGATGATGACGATGGAGAAAAAGATGTTCCTAGCCCAGCTATCGATTTTGATCACTTTTCAGAGGCCAAGTTCTTCAAGGATGACGTTGGCCAGTGATCTTTCATTTTCTCTCTAGGGATGTATTTATTTTGTGTTGCCACTAACTAAATTTTGTTAACCCTACTACTTGAATTTATTGTTGGTTATGTCACATAGTTCTTTTATTTGCCTGGGTTATTTGTGGATACAAGACTAATCATACTTGCTATCTTTTCTTATGTGCATGTTCCTGAGAGCAAGTATGTTTAAGGATGCCTACGAATTAGTGTGTCTCCTCTTGGTATATATGTGTCATGTTCAAGTTGTGCTCTTAAGGACAAGGCACAATTTGGGGAGCTTATTGAAGAACAATCTTCTTCAAGTCAGGTTATTTTCCTTTATATATATATATATTGTGTGTTACTCTTCCTCTAAACTGCATAGCAAGGCATATCACATATTTACTATTGAAATTTTGTTATGACATTTAGATATCATGAGACGTCTAACCATTTAGCATTAGGACATTAGCATGTAGATCATATATGTGTCACTTAAGCTAGATCTATACCAAATTTTTTTAAAAAATTTTTACTGAGTGACCTATGAGATTGAAAATGCCTCTAGTGTGAGGAAATAAAGAAGTAAGGGTATGTTCAAGCAATCTCTGTGCTTAGTTTGTCCAAAATTTGACTTTGATAAAACTCTTTAGTCTTAGATAAATTGAGAATATGAAAACTAAGAAAAATGAGGAATGGAAACCATAACACAAGTGGAGAGAGTCTCCCACAGACTCTTGAAATAATCAAATTTATTTTGAACATTGATTAAGAATGACTTTAGGAGGGAAAGGATGTAGGCTATCATTATTTGAGTTTTAGCCTAAAGGTCGATCCTTGTATTAAAATTCCTTTGTAGCCAATTTTGAACCTTGAAGCCTGTTTTTTTTTTTTTTTTTTTTTGTGTGTGATGAACCTAAACAATAAATAAATACTTTACCCTTTATGCATATTTCAATTAAAACTATTTATATGCACTCATGGTTATAATAATGCCTATTTGGATGATGTAAAGAAAGAAGAGATGCAGTCATTGAGATACATATGTTTTCTATTTTAAAAGAGAGTGAGAGAGAGAGAGAGAGAGAGAGTGAGAGAGTGAGTGAGAAAGAGATACAGTTATATTTATAGCATTTCAATATTATTGATGAATGTTTAGCTTCCTACTTTTATATGAGTGTATATATGGGCATTAATTGAAATGCATATGAAATCATAAGTTTGGGGGAACCATGAAAACAAGGTTTGGGAATCTAAATACAAAAAAAGATAGGAGTATACAGAATGGATCAAGCATGTAAAGAGAAAATCAGCAAAGAAGATTGTTATTATTGTTATGAGTGTGCATTTGAGTCAGAATGAAAATCCTATTACACTTATACCTAGAGTCAGGCCACATTACAACCTAACAGAAAGACCATTGATCCTAACTACAGTTTGACTTGAGTAAAGGATAGATAGAATAGATGATAGATAGAAGAGAGCATTGAGAGGGTTTGTGTATTTAAGTATTAAGGGAGGATTTCTATTAGTGTGATGAACTACAAATCACCTACACTGCCTGGGAAGACTATGATACCAATAGACGAGGGTGAAGTTGAGGAAGAATGGAGGATGAACTAAAATTCTAGACAACTAAAATGGCCCTAGGAATTTGTTGATGAATCACAAACTATAGGAATGAACAATGGAGGTCACAATGATGAGTGAAAGAAACCTTAATTATGTATGGTATGGTGGGTAAATTTTAGAGGTTGAGTCATTGTTTTGGGATAAACAATAGTTTAAGTTTGGAGGCATTTTGTTAGTTATATAGCATACTAACTATATTATAGGTATTTTGCATGTGTTTTGCATGGGTTAAGTAGGAAATATGACATATTTGATTATAAGTAGGCACATGAGCATTCATATTAGCATTGCATGTTTATTTAGATAGAGAATTTCAATGTGACTTTTATTCATTTATACTTGTGATTTAATACCCGAGGAAGGTTCTCAGTTGTTTGTACAAGTGTAGATTAATTAGAAGTAGATACATAGAAGAATGAAGATGGAAAAGAGCTCAAAAGTGAAAAAATCCACTAATTACCGTGGTAGCCAAAGCATGAACACAAAGAAGAAAGCAAGTAGATGACTACCGTGGAGATTACCACAGTATCCAAAATAGGGGGCATTCCAGAAATCCCTTACCATGGTAACTCAAGAAGATAGATTCATGCGCAGGATGACTACCACGGTAGCCTACTACGGTAGTGCGATTAGTTAAGCAGTTTGTGATTTTTTGGAGTTTCGAGTTACCAAGATTACCACGGTCTATTACTACAATAGTGCGTATTAGGGTTTATTATTATTTAGATATTGATTTTGACGGCAAGAAAAAAGAGAGAGCAAAAATGGAGAAGAATGTGAATATAGAGATCAAGCTTGCAGTATGAACTTCATTTGGTGTAATTCTTTGTTTTGTACTCTCTACGGTATGTCTGGCTAAACATTTTAAGTTCTAGGATATAATTTTGATTGTAGGAATCCTTGATTTAGCATTTTGATTAATCTATTATGAGGCTTTGTTTTATATATTGTGTACTTATTGCTTTCTATTTACTGGTCATAGATAGATTGATTCTAAACTCTTAACCTAACTTGAAAGAGAGGTTTAATGGTTTGATCAACAAGGTATAGACTTAGAGAGATCAATTGAATCAAAAGGTCGTTGATTTTATAGGAGGTTGCACATGAATTTGGGGTTTATTGCATTAGTTTGTTAACTGTACGCCTCAGAAGAGGGTAATAGGAGACTTGGCTAATAGTTATTAAAAATGCCTCAGGAGAGAGTTTTAGTGAAAAGTGTTATAACATAAAGAATTAGGAATTAGATTAATTAAAATATGAATTAAGGATGATTACATGAGATTTTACTATCCTAAATACTTAATTAATGTCGTTTTCAAGATCCATTATTCACTTGCTTTTTAATTTGATTTTTGTTTATAACATTCAAACTTAATTTGTAGCCTTAATAAAATTTATACTAATAGTAGATTGGGATTTGAGATTTTTGGCAATCAACAGTCCCTTGAAGATGATGCTCAGTATTCAGCTATATATTACTATTTCGATCTGCTCAATATTCAACTATATATTACTATTTCGATCTTATACATTTGTAATGATCCCAATCAGACTAGGTCACTTAAAGTGAAGATTTTGATTTTTCTTCCATTTTATGAAGATATAGAAGAAGAAGAAGAAGTTTTTCAAAGAGTTGTCACTCCACCACCAACTCCTACTCCTAAACCTAGGGAGACATGACCAAAAGCGAAGTCCAATGAAAGACCAAGACATGAGGTTTTTATGTGAAATCTATGAAGAAATAGATGAATTAACTCTTTGTCTTTTTGCTAATTGTGAACCTATAAGTTTTGAAGAAGTAGTGCAAGACAGAAAATTGGTGCATGCCATGGATAAAGAAATTGAGGCAATCAAGAAAAATAACACATGAGAACTTACAAACCTTCCTGAAAGTCACAAAGCGATTAATGTCAAATGAGTGTACGAGGTGAAGAAAAATGCTAGTGGTCAAGTTGATAGATACAAAGTTTAACTAGTGGCAAAGGGGTATACTCAACAACACGACATCAATTATGATGAAGTCTTTGATCCTATTGTTTGAATAGAAACTATCGGACTTCTCATTTCTTTAGCTGCTCATAAGAAATGAAAGATTTTTCAAATGGATGTCAAATCTACCTTTTTAAATGGGTTTCTTGAAGAAGAAATTTATGTGCCACAACCTTTAGGGTGCGTTGTGAAAGGACGTGAACACAGGGTCCTAAAGTTGAAGAAAGTCTTATATGGCTTGAAGCAAGTACCGAGGTCGTAGAATACAATTGATACGCACTTTCAAAAGAATGGCTACATTAAATATCCTTATGAACATGTTCTCTATGTCAAGGAACTTAACAATGATGTTTTGTTTGTTTGCTTGTATGTGGATGACTTGATATTTACAAGAAACAATGTCAGCATGTTTGAAGATTTCAAACAGGCAATGACTTATGAGTTCGAGATGACCAATTTATGTGTCATGACATACTACCTTGGCATCGAGGTGCACCAAATGGATGATGAAATTTTTATTTCACAATCCGGATATGCTACAGTACTTCCAAAATTCAAAGTGAATGATTGCAAACCTGTTAATACTCCTATTGAATATGGATTGAAGTTATCAAAGCATGACTCAGATTTAGTTGTGGACCCAACCATGTTTAGAAGTTTAGTCGAAAGTTTTCGTTACTTGACTTGTACGAGACCAAACATTCTTTATATTGTTGGGTTGGTTAGTCATTACATGGAAGCTCTTATCATGTTACATTTCAAAGCTGCCAAGCATATTCTACGATATCTTAAATAATGTATTATTCATCTTCTAAGAATTTTAAGCTTGTGGGATATAGTGATAGTGATTGGTTTGTTGATTTGGATGAACAAAAAAGTGCAAGTGGCTTGGTTTTCTTTTTTTGGAAATACTGCTTTTACGTGGAGCTCAAAGAAGCAATCTATTATGACGCTCTCAACATGTAAAGCGGAGTATGTTGCTGCTACTTTTTTTTGCTTTTCATGCACTTTGGCTTCGAAATTTTTTATAGGCTCTTGGATAAGTGCAAACAAAGCCTACTAAAATTTTTCTTGATAACAAGTCTGCAATTGCCTTATCAAAGAATCCAGTTTATCATAATTACACCAAACATATTGATATAAGGTATCATTTTATTCAAGATTGTGTTTTAAAGAAAGACATCCAACTGCAATATGTGAAGTCTCAAGATCAACTTCCTGACATTTTGACCAAGCCACTTCAACTTGATACTTTTACAAAGTTAAAGTCTCTACTTGCTGTATCAACAAGGTGATTATGTTTAAAAAAGGAAAGTTTGGTATTATCATGAATTATGTTTAAGAGGGGATATTAATATTTATACTAAACACTATATTGTAATTTGGTTCATGTTTTTACGTTTATATAATTCATATATTTACGTAGTTCATGTATTTGTAAAATTCATGTATGTGTATTAATTTGTATGCATGTGTTAGTATTTATTATGATTCATGTATGACATTAGTTTATAAGATTTATGTATTTCATAAATGTTTGATGCTCATATGAGCCTTATATAAACCCATGTAAGCATATCATTTAAAATCAAGTTGAAGAAACAACACATTTCGTGTTTTCTCTCTTTTTTTTTTCCTCTTCAAATACTTTATCTTCTCCCAACAAAGCAATCAATAGACTCTTATCAAATTTATAGCTACAATCAGTGCCTCATCAACCTTTGCCATACACTTTTTAGAAAGTTACAACGTGAAATTTTGATTCATTAAATTTATAGCAAATAAACCTCGGATATAGAGTTCTACAACGTTTCCTAAGAGATTTAAAACCTCGGATATAGAGTTCAAAAAGTGAACAAATTATTTTAAGAAATAATTTTTTGTTGTTTTCTAGAAATAACTTACTTATTCGTTTCAAATTTAGAAAACTTTCAGTATCTTTATGCCTTTTTTTATTTAAAATACAGAAAATAGTTTTCAAATTTTAAACCAAGCTAACGTCTTCAATTTTTTTTTGCAAAATATTAAAATTAACTATTATAATTGTACATATTATGCAATGATAGCACTCAACTGAGTACATATTTCAAGGTACATATCACTTATTCATTTAATGATTACAAATTAAATTGTAACAATCACCTTCACATTATACTTCATGTCCATGAAGTATGAGCTTATCCTACCATCGGATCATTCTTGCGAGCAACTAAGTACCAAAATAAATAATTCAAGTTGAAGTCATGATAACTTTTTTCCCATAACAATCTGCGGGTCTTGAGAGAGTCATGAATCCGCCCTCTGATCCCCCAAACGTCCGTGTTGCTCATAAAATGTCAAAAGTATGCCTGCATTAAAATCAGTTGATTCTTTGTGTACTGTCAATGAAGGTGGATGGGGATAACAAGATTTGAATCCATGACATTTTGTACCTGAAACGAATGCGCTACCATGCTGCTTTCAATTGGTCCATGGTATCATTACAGAGAATTCTCATCTTGTTTTCAAACTTTTGTTTCAATATAAGGAGAAAATTCCAATGAAGATGATTAGAACTATTCTACAAGATAAAATCCTATGACCGTCAAAGCCCAGAAGGAAAAGCAAGTGATACCCAACAGCTAAACAGGACTAGAATTTGGAAATAAAGCATAAATATTGCCATTAAAAAGGAGCAACATAGAAAAATTCATATACAAATGTTCCATTTCTGAGAATCAGTCACCTAACTCAAATACTGAAACATCTCCATTCCAGCTACATGAAGCAATTATATTGGTTTTGCGAGGATGGTAAGCAACATCTATGCATGCCTGCTCATATGCTTTTATTTTCCTCACAAGTTCAGAGGACCTATGGTTATAGAAGTATATACATCCATCCGATGAGCCTGAGGCAAGCACATCCCCATCCAAGTTGAAGCCACATTTTATGGGGAAACCAGAAACGCTGTGCTTTTCGTATCTCTTGTATTTGTCTAACCGGAAAGGCGGAGTTGAAGAGAAGATTGCAATGTAATTCCCATTTGATTGTGCAACAAAGAATGGCTCATATGGGTGATACCTGATACAAGGGCATGTATAGGCTTCTGCATACACCTGGCAAAACAGGGACATGGGTTTCACTAATATTTGTTTGCTACAGCTCTAATCATGCAGAAGCAAATTATTGCATATGCATACACTGATGAACCACTAAGTTGTTAGTACAAAGTTAGAAATTATTATCTAAAACATATCGTACCGCTCCTTTAATCCTTCAATGAATCAGCATATCTAGCATATTCGCATAATTACCAATCATCATAAAGAATTAAGACACGCACCACATGAGCGCATACACAGAAAATTCAAAAAAAACAAAAAAAACAAAAAAAACAAACAAACAAAACAAAAGCGGCAGTAGGGCTAGACAGTCTTTTGATGACATTTTTCCAACAGTCTTAAGATTTCCTGAAAACAACCCTCGTGAAGGTGTTTTAGGAGTTTTAAACTTGGGTTATTAACATCAAAACCAACAAACCATAGATACACCTGATTCTCAACAAACTGAATATATGGATGCTGTCAGATTAGAAACCTGTTAATCTGGTGACAAGCTAAAATAAAAATAACACGAAGGTGCCATCTTTTAGACCAAGGATTTTGCTAAACTATTGCCTAGTCCTAATCTACCTTTGTTCAGGGAAGAGAAATTTTGGATGTTGCCAACTAACAACAAACAAGGCAATGCAATTGAAGCTTATAGATGCACAAGGAAGTTTGGTATTTAAAGCTGAATCTGTAAACGCATACAACTCAATTAATTGGGATTTCAGACATTGTTACGCGAAGAAAGGGATTGACAGATGGAGGAAGTGGATCAATAGATTTTTAAGACTTGGCAACTATTGAGTTAGGTAGGCCACGAGGAACATTTTCTGCAAAGAGGGGGATTAAGATTTAAAACAAGGTGATCCATTAGTACCATTCTTATTCACTTGATGGAAGATGTTTTAAGTCAATTCATGAACATGGCATATGCACATTCTATAGTTCAAGGCTTTCATGTGGTCTAGGAACGATGTTGAAATCTTTCATCGACAGTTCATCGATGATGGGCTTTTGTTCCTATACAACGATAGAGGAGAATGCTACGACATCCATTCAGGTTCTGCATTGTTTCAACAATATCTTTGGTCAGTTGGTGATACTAATGTGGATACAGGCACCTTAATTTCTTTTGCAAACAAGATTGGTTGTTTAGTTGGATAATGACCTTTGAACCAACCTTGGTCTACCAAAGGAGGTAAACGAGTGTCACATCGTTTTTGGAGTCTAGTTCTGCAAAGGTGTTGAGAAGATTGGATGGTTAGAAAAGGTGCTTCTTATCCAAGGGTAGAAGGATATCCTTAATTCAATTTGTATCATCAACCATTCTAACCTGCTTCCTTTCCTTGTTCCTGGAGGGGTTGCTAAAGCTCTAGAGAAAAACCTTAGATCCTTTCATTGGAAAGATGTGGATACCGAAACTAACTACCACCTTGTGAACTTAAAAAGTGGTACAGATGTCGAATTGGTGACTTGGACAAGTGACTTGGGGATTGAGAACCTAACAAAGAGAAATGTGGTTCTTTCCTCAAGGTGGTTCTGGAGGCTCTCCTAAGATAGACACTCTTTATGGGCCAAGGCAATCATCAACATCTCTTCTATCTCTTGTAGAAGTTCATGGAAATTTTATCTCTTCTACTATCTCAGTAGTTCATTCCCATCTTTCACCCTTTGTAGCATGTGGCCTATTTTTGTTTCTAGGAGGATAATTGATTTGGAGAGCGCTACATTTGCTCAGTCAAATTCCCCTTTTTGCCTTCAACATCATCCATTGCCCATTTTGTCTCTGTTGAAGCTGGCGATCTTCCACCCATAATTTTTGGAACTTCCACTTCTTTCACCACATCCCCCACCCACCCAACCACACAATCTTCTAGAGCTTTAGCCCAATTGGATGAATTGAATTACCATTATCCAGCACGACTTTCCAATAGCAAGATGGCTTTGAGTGGACACATTTTCCTCGGGTAGGTCTTTTTGCAAATAATTATTTTGTGTCATTGATGACTATTTTTAGAACATTATTTGTTCAAAGACAAGTTTCTACTCAACCCAAATGAAACGGTACTCGAGAAAAATGCATGTGTTGTTATTACAAATAGGCTAATCTCAATGACATCAAACTAAAAGATCTCCAATTTCTCTTACTGGGTCCAAAGGAACAACAAGCATGGCAACCCACTGCAAGTCAATTAGGACAACTTTATTTCTTTTGTAATGACATTGTATGGTTTTCCAATGTGAATGCGATATCTTTTTTTTTTTTTTTTTTTTTTTTTTTTGTTACAAGAAACATATTTGTTTTATGTTTAAGTGTGTATGCGTATGAACAAAGTATTTGAAAAGGGTTTGAAGACCCATACAAAAATCAACTACTGCTCAAGATGGGGTTCCAACCCCATAACCATTCTCCCAAAGTACGACATTGAGTCAGATTACTAGTTAACAACACCTCTTATTTGGGATTTATTTTATGTTATTTGATTAATGACTCAATACAAACATATAGGAGCCTTAAATAGAATATCTACACAAGGTAGTATTAGGAAACTTACCAGATAAGGAAATTGTGCCTATAGCTATACAAGATTATCTTCTAGCAGAGTTTTAGATGAGAAGAAACAAAAATTTACAGCTAGCTTCTAGGATTCTATGACTCCTAAGATCTTGTTTGTATTCAAAGAATCCATTATCTCCAACAGTGGCACTAACTGAAAAAGAGGCCTAAAAGACAATTATCCGAAACAAGCCTCCACTCATTATCCTGTCTTAATAAACACCACTATCCATTAATAATTCCTCCGCCATCTCAAAAGGCTAGTCATCCGGACGAGTCCATAAATAAGACATATTAGTTGATGAATCCCAATTCAAAAAGGAATTCCACTTGCCCCAGATTCTTTTATTAAAAGAGAGCAGTCGATAAAAAGATGCTGATTTGACTCTCCTGCATGCGTACAAAGATAAAACCAACTTGAGGAGAGAGCCAGAAGTTTAAAAAAACCTATGTTTGAGTGTTTTAGAAAATTTCTTAAGTTGTCAAGAAGAGTTTATCTAGATAAAGAGTTCCAATTACAAAATTTAATCAACCAATACATCAACTAGCCTTCTACAAGAATTCTATTGAAAAGAACTTGATTTTGGTTTTTTTTCCTTTTTTTTTTTTTTTGAAAGGAAACTAGATAATTATATTAATAAAACAAAAGCTGCCAGATGAGGTGTTTGAGCAACGGAACAAAATTACAAAGTTACAAAGCTTGCATTATGTTATGTCCATTACTTAGCCACTCCCCAAAGTTGTATCCCCTACTTAGTTTGGTAGTAGAGATCCAAGAACAAAAGAGAATATTGGACCTCTCCCAAATGCTAATTACATCTTTGCAAACATCATTAAAAAGCCTACAATTACGTTCCTCCATACACTGAACCAAATGGCAAAAGCTAAAGAAAGCCCTTCTATAAGCTATGATGCTTCTAGATTGCCCCTGTTCTTCAACCTGCGAATCACCCTCCGGCATTATCGGTGTAATGGTATTGCATTTCTGATGCCATCTGTTCCAAACCTCCTTCAGTAAGTTGCATCTGCTAAACAGATGCGATGTTGTCTCCTCGTCCCTCCTACATAAACAGCACATTTACGGCTGTAGATATTGGTTAGGAAACCTTCTTTGCAGAACCTCAGCACTATTTAACTTGTTAAGGAAAATGAGCCATGCTAGTAATTTGGCTTTTGTTAGGACTTTGGTCTTCCAGACAATGTGGGCATATGGGAATGACGGGGCATTATTACTACTGTCAAGTTGCCTGGAACTTGATTTAGGTCATTACTCTATAGTATGTTCATATTTGTTTTTTGATGAATCTACATCATAAAACCTTCAAAGAGTTTTATTAATGAGAAACTATTTACAATAAGAAAAAACATTTTCTTTGGTTGCTCTTTATTTTCTCAGCAGAAACGAGGATTTGTTATTTCAAAAATGAAACAAAGATACTACATAGCAAAGCAAGCACAGAAACATTTTTTTTAACAAAAAAGGATAAAAAGGAGCAAAGAAATGAACACAACCCCAAACAAATGCACAAACCCAGCCAAAGGTTACCAAACATTACAAATAATTCAAACAGATACCCCAATCCCCCCACTAAATTCGCTAGTGAGAACCCCTAAGATAGATTAGTTGAAAGGATCCAACAACTAACAATAAACTTTATTGACTCCCACAAGGAATAGGCGTCCTTCAAATCACCATGAAACACACTTATCTTTTCCAAGGCCATCTTCAGGTGATTTGCCTTATTTAAGTGAGGCATAGCCTAAGCGAGCCTTTTCTTTGACAAGATCAGAAAATTGTATTGATTGTGTAAGTGTACCCATACAGTAAGGTCTCCCAACAAAAATCAGTGAGAAAAAAAAAAAAAAAACATAATTAAATGAAATTTGGCTCCCAACCTCCCAAGCCACCCCCTCAACCAATCTCTCAAACCAAAACCTTTGGATAGCTTGCATAAGCTAACAAAAGGCGACTCAATAGTTCTAGGATACCCAAGAGTTATCTATTTGAGGGGTTCCTTGAAAAAAGAAGATTCCATGAAATGGGTTGATCCACCGATGTCACCTCGGCTAACAAAGTGAGCTAGTGTTCCTAACAGTAGACAGATCATATAGTGCGGGAAGCTTTCTACTAATGTTGGTGTGCGTAACCATGGGTCTTCCCAAAACCAAAACTGAAGACCATTGTCGATTCTCAATTAAAAAAAAAATATATCCCATGATTCCTTGTTCAAGGAAGAAATGGATTTCCACAAGCTTCGTAACATCACATTCCCCTTCTCATCTCATAATTATAGGTCAATTCATTGTTGTAGATACTCTCAATGACCCTAGCCCATAGGCAATTAGATTCCTTTGCTAGCCTCCATGACTATTTGCCACATGATGCAACATACCTCCTCCTTATGTTTGCTATTGCCAAACCCCCAGAAGCCTTTGATCTTTGAGTCCATTCTTTTGTCAAGGTTCTTAGAAGCAAACTCTCAATTTCACTCGCTAAGATGGCATTTGAGGCTAAAAAGCTTCCATACATCCCCCCTACCTAGATCAAAACATATATCCTTGTCAACCCAGATCCACATCATGATCCCACAATCCTTAACAAGTCTCAAGGAATTCAAATAATCAAGCCAAACAATAACACACCAAATTACTCCAATGATTGAACCAAGTCACAGTAGCATTAAGGAATGGAAGATCGAAACGACACATTTCATGGATCAAAGTATGTAATTGAGCCATGTCCTTAGTTACCCGACAATTGTGCACCTTTTTATGAATGCCCAAAATATACTAAAATGGACACCAACATACCAATTCAACCCAAATAAGCCACCCAACATAACTAACTCTACCAAAATTCCGTTCGGTCCACAAGTCGAGAAGGCATATGAACAAAGATAAGCAACATCAAAAATTTGAAATAGAAAACATCCCAAAACATAATCAAGGCCCTCCAATTTCCTACAATCAAACACAAACATAATTTCCCTGCAAATCTAGAAGTTGAAAGAGCTGCCCAATCAACAAATTGAGATTGTCAAGCTCTACGACTGAAATCTATGTCAATGTACCAAATCTAGTTTTTCAAAGCATAATGACCTCAGGCTTGCATCCTGCACCTTCTTGACAGCACTGCACTTGACCACAGCAAGTCCCTACCACACCATTGACAAGCACAAGGGGGCAAAATTTCATAAGGAATTTTCCCTAGTCTAACCATTATTAGTCATACCATTCAACCTCATCAACTCCATATTTGCCAACTAAAGCACTTCAAGCACCATGATAGTCAATTGTAGAGCAAACCCCATCTCTTGTCCAAACAAAACCTCATTCTTTGATACCTTAACTCTTTGTGCAATGACAAGAGTTTTTGGCATTCCCCAGGCTACTTTCAATACCTTTAATGCCAAGGCCACCAAAAGGAAGGTGAATAGGATTAGAAGATGGGAGGGGAGGAGATAGAGGAGATCACTGGAAGGAAGGGAAGGAAGAAGAAATAAAGGGTGAGGGATGGAAAGGAATGCACATGTTACTCATGAACAAATTTAAAGTGCATACCTATTCATGACCATTCATCTTAAAGCACCTCTTGTCATCGCCCAGGCACTTGTCATCACCTCCCTCATTAGAGAGTTATCTTACCCCCAACATGATCCATTAACAAAAGAATCTTTGACCACCTTAATCTTTGAAAGAGCATCATTACGATCTTTGCGTAAATATGAGAAGCCAACTTGGTGTTCTCCTACCTAGGATGGGCATCGACTACTAACTTCATCACTTATGGGGGAGCGTTCATTGCCTTCTTTGATGAATACTATATTCCTCTTAGATTGATTTTTCTTTCTAGCGTTTGATCCCTCATAATCTTCTATAACATCTTTTTGTTGGTTTGATATATCTGATGCAAGATTCCCTTAGTTTTGTGTATTTGATCCAATGTAGCTTGAAATGTTAAGCAAGTCTAGTTCTTTTGGCACTACGGTAGGACGTGGACCAATCATGATAGTCAAGTGGTGGCCACCATAGTGAAAGTGGGGGCCCATATTGTGGGAGTCCAAGGAGCTTCAATGTGAGGCTGGGAGAGAGTGAACATCCCCCATTTGCTGCTATTTGTCAAACCAAGAATAGCAACCTAAGTTGAAGAGGTCTTGACCTTTAAGTCCCTACAAAATTGCCTCAGATGAAGGCCTGCATGACTATGAGGCACACCTAGATTTTTGAATGGATTGCATATTTAAAATGCTTTAATTAAGCCCACATGAGGAGGCACAAATGATTTATGTTTACCAAGCTTAAGTAAGGATTAGGCATAGCTAATAATGAAAGACCTTCGAATCTATTTAAGATGGTTGGCTCACTAACGCTTGTGGGACGCTTCCCGCACGAGCCAACTAATTATATGTCACAAACGCCCTACAACACCATTTAGGAGTTACAACTACAAGAAAATCACATCAATAAAATCTTTGCTCAACAATGTGTTGCACCAGTACACACTCCTCTATCAATTTATTTCTTTTTTTCTTTTATTATGTCTTTTCCTCCTTTTTTCAGAGAAGAGACAAATGTAGTGTCATCAATAAATATAAAAGGTGACATGAACTCGAGATATTTTCACAGAATTCTCACTCTTCAAAAGGCAAAGGCCATGATCACCAGACTAGAGGATGACAGAGGCCAACTCTTGGAGGATGGGGTTCAGATAAAGGAAGCCATTGTCAGACACTTTGAATCCTTATTCAAGAAAAATTCATCTAGGAGATGGGGAATTGAAGGCCTGAATTGGCACCAAATTCCAGAAGAGGACAGAAGATGGCTGGAAAGGTCGTTCGAGGAAGAAGAGATAAGGCAGGCAGTGCTCAGCTATGATGGTAGCAAGGCCCCAGGCCCAGATTGTTTCACCATGCGTTTCTTCTAGGAGTGGGACACCATAAAACAGGACCTCCTTGACTGCATGAAAGAATTCCATCAGGACGCAGTGATTAACAGTAGGTCAACAAAACGTACTTATGCCTCATAGCCAAGAAGGCCAACTCGATAAAACTCAATGATTATAGCCCAATTAGTCTGATAACGAGCGTCTACAAGATAATAGCCAAGATTCTAGCTATTAGATTGCGGACAGTCCTTCAAACCACAGTTAGCGAGCTCCAAATGGCCTTCATTAAAGATAGACAAATCCTTGATGCAGTTCTAATTGCCAATGAGGTGGTGGAAGAGCATCGAGCAGGTAAGAAACAAGGTCTTCTCCTGAAAGTGGACTTCGCAAAGGCTTACGACTCGGTTAGATGGAGCTTCTTAGATTACGTGCTAGCAGCTAAAGGCTTCAAAACGCAGTGCAGAAGATGGATTCAGGGATGCCTATCCTCAGTTGCATACTCTATTTTCATCAATGGCCGACCTAGAGGCAAATTTAAAGGTCAAAAAGGGCTAAGGCAAGGGGACCCGCTGTCACCTTTCTTCTTCACCTTGGTGGCTGATGCCTTTATCAGAATTATGCAATGTGCAGAGGAAAAACAAAGAATATTAGGGTTGCAGATAGGGAAGGACAGAATAAGACTTCAACATTTATTCTTCACAGATGACTGCATACTCTTCATGAGAAATGATATAGAAGAAATTCAGAATGTAAGAGATGCCTTGGATGCATTTTGCTTAATTTCTGGTCTAAAAATAAACGCAGAAAAAAGCAAATTGGTGGGTCTCAACGTGGAGGAGGCGGACCTTGACAGGATAGCTGACCAAATGAAGGTTTCTAGAGGTTACTAGCAATGAATTATCTGGGTTTGCCGTTGGGAGGAAGTCCAAATAAGTTGGATTTCTGGAGTCCAGTCATTAGTATTATCCAGAGGAGAGTGGAGGGATGGAAATGCAGCTATCTCTCACGAGGCAGTCGTCTATTGCTCATAAAAGTAGAGGCTACCCCGAACTACTTCCTGTCGATCTTCAAAATCCCCAAAGGGGCAACCAATAAAATTGAGCAAAATGTAAAGAGATTCCTGTGAAAAAAAGAAGGGAAAGAGAAAGGCCAACATTTGATGGAGTGGGAGCAAGTGTGCAAGAGTGAGGAGCAAGGAAGCCAAGGCATTGGCAACATCATAAATCGTAACCAAGCCCTCATGGGAAAATGGCTTTGGAGACTTTACACGCAACCGGACACTCTATGGGCCAGGATCATTAAAAGCATCCATGGCCACCTAACTAAAGGCAGAGAGGCCGAAATCAGCCAAAAATGCAGTAGGAAATCTCCCTGGAGGACAATAGCCAATCTTTACCCCCAATTCAGAAAACATATTAGATGGAAGGTGGCCAAGGGAGAGGAAGCTCGGTTTTGGGAAAACCAATGGTGTGCTACAAATAGTTTAAAAGATATTTTTCCAGGCCTTTACAAGCTGTCCGACAAAAATGAAACCCCAATATCATATTTCATTAGCAGAACAGGAGAAGAAGGATCTAAAAACTGGGCCTGAAACTTCCACATAAACAGGAACATTAAGGAGGACCTAGTGCAAGAAGTCATGGAGATTCTTAACCTACTACAACAAACCCAAATTACGAACAATAGAAACAGAATTGAATGGATGGGTAGTAAGGAAAACGGATTTTCCGTTCAGTCATTCTACAGCAAATTAATCAGTGCTCGAACAGAGTCAAGCCCTTTCTACCACGCAAACCTTGTGTGGAAAACGAGAGTTCCCACCAAAACAAAAATCTTAGCCTGGCTGATTCTTCTTAATAAGTTAAATGTAGATGATGTAATGCAAACAAAAATGTCTAATCATACCTTAAAGCCTTCCATTTGCTGCCTATGCAGGGGAGATGAAGAAACCACAGCACACATATTTGGGAGATGCAAGTTTATATCAGAAGTTTGGGAAGGATGGACGCAAAGATGCCAAGGAATCAGACCATGGAGAATGGAGCTAAAAATCAAAGCTTGGAAGGTGCTCAAGACAGAAGAATGCAAGCCTATAGTAGAGTCCTTATTTTTGCTATATGGTATAGCGTCTGGGAGGAAAGAAATAGTAGGATTTTTAAGAATTCATATAAAGACAGCAATAGGATTTGGGAGAGATCCAAAATTCTGTTTTGTACTTGGATCGCCAATACTAAAATGAGTCATAGATACACTTTTGGGGACTGGCTAAGGAACTGGCACAATATTTTATACTCTTTGTAACCAGATTTCAGATCTCTCATCTAAAATCTCTTTATTATTATTAATAATAAAACTATAGTTTCTCTTCAAAACAATAAAAAAAACAAATATAAAAAGTGATAAAGAACAAACTAAGCATAAGAAATGCTCAAACAAATTATTCAAATAGCCTAACCACTAATACACAAGTACACAACAAAAAATAGACAAAATAAATTTAAATCTCCTAGTTCCTATTCAATTCAATTAAAGAGTAACCCAAACCTAACTTAGAAGAGTTGTAGCCATGATGCAGAAATCCTTCCAAATATCCTCAATGCACTTGGACTTGGTCTTGAATTTCTCCCATTTCTTTCAAGCCATAAAGACCATAAAACCACAACAGAGATTATACATCCAATGTCCTTAACCTTTTTACTAACACCAAGGAAACGATTGTAGTAATACAATTCTGAAGGTTCGCCTAGATGTAAGTTTTTACATTTAACTTTTCCTCTCATTTCTTCCTTACCAAACAATCAAAATTGCACCTAAAAAATAAAATAAAAAATTATCATATGCTAAATTCTCTTAGAATTAGCTAAAAATAAACAACAAACCTAAAGGGACCGATAGAAATTAGGAAGTCCTTATTGCACAAATCTCGATTGCACTGACAGTTAAAGGTAACCAGCAAATAGAAAATGTTAACTCTATTTGGGAAAGACATGGACCAATTTTGAGGACATTAAGTCGAGGCAGGAGCAATCACCATTCTTCTCCAAAGGCCAAAGAATATGATTCTCAATATTATGTTGAACATGAATGCATAATAATTGCTATTTTCTCATCAATTAAATAGCATTCATTTATTTCTATGTTGAACTTCATTAAATTTTCTTGAATTTAACCAAATCTTATGTCAACATTTTGCATTTTCTAATTGAAATTTATCAATTTTGTCAAATTTAATTGGATTGACAATGAATTTATGCAAGTTTTGTATTCTACTTTCTTTACTCATTAAACCAATTTTTTTTAAAAAAAAAATGTTGGATCTTAATGAGTCTCTTCAATTTTTAGAACCATGTCTCTTATTCGACTAGTAAAAGGACAATTAGACAAATGGCAAAAATTAATGGGTCAAAGAAGGAGATGTAAACACAGGATACTTCATAAAATTTTGTCAATCAGAAAAGTTAGGGATCAAATCACAGGAATAAAAGACAACAATAGAGTTACTGAAGAGGAAGGAGAAATTCAAGAGGTGATAATTAACTACTTCAAAAATTTATATAACAAAAAAATCAGGAGGTTTTAGTTAGGTGGAATTGAATGGTCCCCTATCAGTATTCAGCTCGAAGAATGGTTAAAAAGACCTTTTGAAGAAAAGGAGGTAAGGGAGGCTACTTTATAAGGGACGTTAAAAAGACCTTTTGAAGAATGGTTAAAAAGACCTAATGAGGATGTTGGAACAGTTCATTGAAGATGGGACAGTAAATAAAGTTATAAATGAAACCTATATTTGTTCAATCCCCAAGAAGGTGAAGTCACTAAAAGTAGAAGACTATAGAACCATTAGTCTGGTAACTAGTGTCTATAAAATAATAATAGCCAAGACCTTAGCTAACAGATTAAGGGAGGTAATCCATAATAAAGTGGATGAGACACAAATGGCTTTTGTGAAAAGAAGGCAGATTACACGTGAGTCTTGTGGCAAATGAGGTGGTAGAACATTATAGAGGCTCTAAGAAAGAAGGTGTCTCGGTAAAGCTGGATTTTGCTCAAGCACATGGTAAGCGCTGAGAATTTTTGGACTACATGATGAAAAGGAAGGGTTTCGAAGTGAGATAGAGGAATTGATTGGAGGATGTTTAAAGTTTGCAAACTCCCCCATTATCATTAAAAGAAGACCAAGTGGGAAGATAGTAGGTAGCAGGGGGCTGAGACAAGGAGATCCCCTCCCCTTTTCTCCCACATGTCATGGTTATGTAATTGGCACAACTGCCTAGAATTACAACACTGATACTTGACACTCTGGTTGATTACCATGTGCCACATGTTGTACTGCCACACTTCAACTAGTTGCACGCCACTCAACTTGGCTGCCCACACATTCCACTACACAACTACAATTCATGTACTCTTGATGCAACACTAGGAAGAGAAAAAGAAGAAATTTAGAAAAAAAGAAAGGAGGGGGGTGGGCGGGACCAGAACAAATCTGTATAAATTTATTCTTAAAAAAATGTAAGAATCTGAATGAGAGCTTCTATTCTAGCTACAAATCTGTGGGCTACAATAAAAACTAGATTATCATATTTATTGGAGCATGCATTGCATACATTGCACAATAAATGCATATATGATGGTCATCATAATGAAGGTTGTACAGTAGTTCTCAATTGTGTAGTTACTAAAAATCATTTCTCATTACATTTTCTTAAGAGAAATGTGCAAAAAGTATGTTTCTACCGAGCTACACATGAAAACATGTGTTGGTCAATTCACATCAAGTAAAATTAAATAAATAAAATAAATGTTTCGTATATGATCCTTTTCACTGCCTAATTGAAACAACAATTGAAGAAAAGATAAATATCATAAAAATTATGATATTAAGCTTATTGAAAAATTTAGCTTTGCAAATTCAACTAGCACTGTTAGTTGCAAAAACAGATTATCTTTAGGGCAGATAAAGTGATATATTTTCAAATCATTAAGTAATTTTTTTGAAAGCGGACAAGAAACTATTGACACAACATGATTAAAATAAAATAAATAAATAAATAAAAAGTAATCCTTGTGTTTCTCACCTGGTTAGACAGTGGCACCTGTCGCAAGACATCCCAGACAATAATAGCATTCTCACTAACATAGCCATTTGTGATATCAGCAGAAGAGATAAAATGCTTGGCGTCAAGGCTAAATTCTACATCTAAGATTGGTCCCAGACCTCGATTGTATTCCTGTACCACCTTGCCCACTCGTATATCCCATAATCTGATAAGGCCTTTTGACCCTCCAGAGAGGAAGAGATCAGAATGTTCTGGGTGGTATTTAATGACTCCCACAGTCTGATCTTCTCTGAAAAGTTGTATTTGTAACCCCTTCTCTACATCAATCAACATTGATGAGCAATCATACCCACAAGAAAGCACAAACAGTCCTTGATGTGACCATCTTACATCTTTAACTGCAGTGTCGTGAAAGTTGAAAACACGTGCTCTTTTCTGACCATCTCTGCTCCATACATTCCATACACATACAGAATGATCCATTCCCGCAGAAGCAATAAGATGTGCTGCAAGAGTATGCATAATCTTAAAGAAAGGATAACTAAAGTTGTAAACTTTAGCTTTCATTTATGTCTTGGTCGATCAATAAATATGTAAATTCCTAGAGAAAATGTAAATTCTTGCAGCAGATCGTTACGGTAGGAATAGGAAGGGTCTTTGATATTAGCCACATTCACACATCTAACAAAAATGAAGCCCATGAACAAAAATGACGTTAGTCATCATTAGGATGGA
>JAJIYU010004376.1:0-24498 GCA_030144865.1 Tinospora cordifolia | reverse complement strand
TTATTTTATTTTTCATGTGCCAACCCACCATTTGCACCCAAAATTTCTTAAAATCTTTGAGATTAATTTATTTGACTTATTTTATTTATTTTAAATTTTTTTGACAAAATTTTGGGGTATTACATATCATCCATGAATACTACTATGAACTGATCAAGACACTGTCGGAATACTCTATTCATCAAGTCCATGAATGTAGCTGGTGCATTGGTCAAATCAAATGGCATTACTATAAAATCAAAATGACCATATCAAGTCTTAAAGGCTGTCTTATGAATATCTTCCTCCCTGATTCTTAGCTGATGGTAACCTGACCTTAAATCAATCTTGAAGAAGTGAGTGACTCCACTCAATTGATTAAACAAGTCATCTATCATGGGTAAAGGATGTTTATTCTTTATGGTCACTTGGTTAATCTTTTTGTAGTCAACACATAACCTCATCGGGCTATCTTTCTTCTTCACAAATAGTATAGGAGGTCCTCATGGTGATTTACTCGGTCTAATGAATCCCTCATCACGAATTTCATCTAGCCGAGTCTTGAGTTCGATCAACTCCACTGGCACCATTCTGTAAGGAGGAATAGCTAAAAGGATTCATACTTGGTTATAGTTTAATCTTGAACTCTAACTGTTTGTGTCGTGGCATAACACCCCAGCCCTTGAGACTTTCATTTGATTTAACCATAGGATGGGTCGAGGTCAAGTTACAATTACAAGTACACAACTTGTCTTTTAAATTCAATTATCTCATGCCTTTTTAATTAAAAACATGCACTAAGGCAATTGCACAAGAGATAAAAGAAAACTTCTTAAATCTTTGTTGATTTAATAAAAGTGGGTACATGACTTCAAATTTAAATTTCTAAAAAGAAATAGTATACAAATCAAAATAGAAACTTGCTGCAGAAACTCAAAATAGAAACTTACAGCAAAAACTCAAAACTTGGACAACATACCCTTACATTAAAATAAAAATAGAAACTTAGTAAGTAAGCATTCTAAGCCTTTGCCTGCTTCATTGTTTAATTTAATTCCTTGAAAATATAAGAGAGAAAGGGTGAGCATATACCCATTGGATCTTTTTCAAACAACCAATTCATTATCTTAGACTAATATCACATTCAATTTCAAACACTTGTAAACAGTTAAGCAATTCAAATAATTTGTTATTACTATTGCAATTCAGAATGAAAAGGGGTCTAATCCCTTAATGTTCTTATCCAAAATATCTCCCTTTGAGTGGAAAGACAAATCTTTATGTCATATTGCATTGGATTTAGGGTCTCTTACCTGTAGTCAAAGTTTTTTGTGCTACCCCCCAATACACACAGTACGACAAACCATATATAGACAATATATGTAAAGAACGCCCATAGTATCCCTTTGGATTGCTATAACAGTACGTGGTTCTTACTCTCAACTTCTTTCATTTAGTTCTAATGATCATGAAATATAAATAAAATAAATAAATTTAGCATGTTCAACATACAAGCATCACCATGCTTATTCTTCATAAAGTAAGCCTAATCATAATAATCTAAGCATAGCATGGCTTCTAATCAAGTAAATATGGAATAAATGCTAAACTAAAAATTAAATCATGTTATTCAAACCTAGACATGCATACTAAATAGAATTTAAACATGCATGAACTGGTATGAAACTAAAATAATGAAGTGGAGATTCTAGAAATCACTTACACCTTGTTTTGCAATTTGTTGAAAATTCGGTAGAGTTTCCATAGTCTAAGCACTTTAAGAACACTAAACTACTCAAGAACGATAGCTTCTCACTTAAGCTCAGTCAAGAACAAAAGAGAAGTGAAAAGCAGTGCCAAGAAGAAGGCTTAGATAGAACAAAAAGGGCTTGTCTGCTTTTGTTCTAGGATGAAGAAAAAATAAGCACAGGGGGCCTTTATATAGAGTTTCAAAGAGCACTAGTGGATGGTTTGGGTATGTTCACACTAGGGAATCTTTCCATCTCTTGATGGAGACGTTTTGGAATGCATAGATTGATCATGGTATCTTAACTTCTAATATGATTCACCTATGATTTTGGACTTCCTTATCTGTGTGCATGAACCAATATTAACACCTTCTAATTTTTTATTAACAAGGATTTGGGCATGTTGCCCATGTTGGTGTACATTTGGATTTGTTTCTCTTTCCTATTTGTTTCTTTTTTCTTTGAGACTTTCCATCTTGTGTGTACATGTTTCATTTAGTGTTTTAATTTTCCTTCATTTTTGGTTCCTTTGTGGTGCACACCAAATTTGGGCATGAGTTCATAAAAATCTTCTATTTTCTCATCTTTCCTCATTTCATCTTCTTTTGGATGTCCTACTATGTAAATGTTTCTAATTTCCTTACATCTTTAGGATTGGGTACACATGTGAGCAATATGTTTCTAATTTTCTTCTCATTTCCATGTCTTTTGTTTTCATTTCATTTCCTTTCTTAATTTTCACTCCCTTGAGAGGTTTTTGAGCAGTTAAACTTGCTAATTAATCCTTGAAATGGACTTCTACTGAATTTATCTCATTTAATCCTCAATAATGTCATAAATTTCATTTCGTAGAAATCTTTTAGAGTATTATAGGTGGTAGTCCAAGTAAATCATCTGGATACTCCCACACTATAGGTATATCTCTAGTATCTTTTGGCTCCTTAATATCATCATCCAGAACTTGTGTAAATTCCTCACTCTACCTTATGCAATGTAGCATAGCAGTCATAGGGCTTTGCGGTAATTTTTGCATATCCCCCTTGACCTGCATTAGTTCACCAAATGGTAGAGTCAATGTGACTCTCTATCTTGGGCAATCAATCTGAGCTTGGTATTGGGTTAACCCGTTCATGCCCAATATCACATCATAATCATGGAAAGGTAACATTTGAAGGTTGTTACTTATCAGTTTATCTCCAAATCTCAACTCACATGTACAAGTTTTACGAGCAGTCATAGTAGTTCTTATGGGAGCAGATACATACAATGGTTTTGGTGGTGTGTTGTCACTAGTTATAATTTCCTAACTAGTTTTTGTAACATGACTTAGTGGCACCTAAATCAAACAAGATCTTAACAACAACATTAAATAGTAGGAATGTACCTTTGACAGCCGGAGCTGGGTTCGCTTGTCCGTCCTTGATAACAAACACTCGAGCTTGATTCTATCTGCCTTGGTGCTGTTGTTGTTGGGGTTGCCTCTGTTGTGGTTGCTACTATCCATGTCCACCTTGGTTTCTCCCTAACCATTATTCTATCCTTAAATCTATCTCTGTGGTCCCTAGTTTTGATAGTCCTTAGCAAGATGTCTTTTCTGCCCATAGCTGTAACATGCTCCTTCTCTCCAAGCTTGCTACATATCAACCCTGCCTCAGGCTTGTTGCCTCCGAGGTTGATTTTGATTCTGTTTCTTTTGGTTTCCTTGGAACTCTTTTCCATTGTTCGGTCTCTTGCCCTTATTTCTCAATTTTTGCTCAAAGTTGATCTCTTGTTCTGTCAATATTGCTTTCTCCACTCATCTCTATAAGTTCGCAGACCCATTGGGTTCACTACTATGCCAATCTCAATCTTTAGGCTTTTCGCAAACTTGCGGGCCTTCATTTTTTCATCCCTAATCAACTCAGGTGCAAATTTTGGCCAATTCAATGAACTTGACATCATATTCATATATTTTCATATCTTTCTGAGCTAGCTTGATGAACTCCGACTCCGTCTACACTTGTGTAGCTTCTAGAAAGAATTTCTCATAAAATATCTCTCGGAATTCTTCGCAAGTGATGTGTCAAATGTTAGCGTTTGGATTTGTCTTTAACATTCGCCACAACTCGTGGTTGGTCCCTTAAACTGATGTGTGGCCAGTGTAACTCTACTGGGTCTTGTAGCACCTAGCACATCCAGGTGCTCATCTAACTCTTGGTACCAATGATCTACAGCTATGCTATTAGATTTACCATCAAATTAGGATAGGCAAAGTTTCTATAGCTCAATCAATATTGCCCTCTAGTCTTTGTCTTCAATTTCTTCTTGCGCCCTTTAACGGACTAGAACCTCTAGCATAGGCACTAGCAGTTGTACCAATATCTGCACCTGGGGTGGGGCCTGTAGCTGTGACAACAACAATACTCTCATGATCTGCTCAGTAACGCATCTGGTAATCTCATCCCAGAACTCTAGAGTCAACACGACCCCAACTTGAGCCTTAATCTAGTTAACCTATGCCCACTGCCCCTACGGTTTAGTCTCATCAAATGTGGTAGCTCTCGTAGCATGTCTCTTGGATCCGGCCGTTTATCTACAACCAAAGATCCATTCAGTCATCATAAATTGATTGAAGAAATCCCATGTACATACCTAGAGCATTTATTTCCTTTGTACTAGTATGACTCTAGATTCATGTCTCTAAGTCTTCATTTGTTCAATGGCTTATTGGTTTATGCTTCTAAGTCCACAATGAATTGTTCTTTTCTAGGCATAGGTTTGGTCTCAAACTTAAAAACATACATGTATTGCAACAATCTTTACATACATAAAACATGCAAGCAAACAATCTCATATATCATCACAAATAACACGCTAGCATAGTGAGATTCCAAGCTTCCACCTATGCCTCTAGTTTTGAACATCCCTACCACTCTTCCACCTTTGCCTCTACTCCAATGGTTTCCAATTACTTGCATGCGAACAAGCGTCTTCAGTAATTACCTAAAAAATATATTAGTAAGGTGAGCTCAAGAACCCAATTGATCTTACGCAGAACATCTCAAGCATTATAATAGTCAAAATAAAAAGATGCAAGCACTTGTAATACATTAAGTGTTTCAACAATTCAATTGTTTTAGTTAACATTAAGACCGAAAGAAATTCTTCCTCGACAATCAAACTTAGTTTTGGAGTATTCAATGTAATGCCCTAAGCCCTGTTACACTCTCAAAACCCTATCTTGGGGTTGATGCATCGGTCGATCATCAAACTAGGGAGTAAAGTCTCACTTAGACTCACCATCCCATTTCAAATAGAGACCTGCCTAGGGCTAGGAATACCCATGATGATGCCGGACATGACCATAGTATCTTCATTACTGTGTCGGTATGTGGTTCATTCACTTAATCGTCTTAAATATACATGGCAAAGGATATAAATAAATAACTTAGCATGCTTATAGTCACATCAGACAAGCTATTCATTATATTGCATGCATGGCATGGATTCTTAATTGCAATAAACATTCATATAAGGCGTTGCATGCTATGAATCCACAAAAAAGCAACCAAGCATTCATACGAGACAATACATTCCTAGCATGCTTCTAAATAATAAATAACTGTAAACATATAGTTATGTTTCATATTCAAATCAAAATAATTCTAAAGAGTTTCAGGTAGTTACTTCCACCTATTATTTCACTCCTCACATTCTAATTCTTGCCTTGATGGTTCAGAATCCTTAACCTTTAAGAATTATAAATCATTCCTTAGTATTTATTAAATTTTTAATATTCAAGATTTTAAATCTAATACTTTTAAGTCAACGTGTGTGTTGGATGCAAAGGTGTGCAAAATAATCATTCCACAATGTCCGTTAGCCTATTAACAACGTGGTTTAGAGACGACGTTGTAGTCGTTACAATTTTGTACGAGGAAAGGCCAATAAACCAATTGTTTATCATGTTACCACGATAACGCAAGATTGCTCTCATATGTGTTGGGTACTATTGGGTCAACATCTCAACATTCATGAGTTATTCAAAAAAATCATATCCCATGAGTGTTTTTGTTTCTCTCATGACTAAGACTTTGACATCTCAAACCTAAGATTCAAAGATAGTTGTTTTAGTAGGTGAAAGTATTTTATACCTCTCCATTTATCGTCCCTCCTCAGTTAATCTCTTAGGATTCCTTACGTTCCTTTTGTTCACTATTATGCCAAAAAAATAGTTATAATTTGACTACAATGGAATGGTAATCGATAGTATGGGTTTCTTGTGAATAAGTGTCTTACCTTCATATTACTGCATTGCAACATGTGGTTGCCCACTCCTCTTACAGCCGTTCGGGGCACTCCTTCTTCTCTAAACATTTGTGATGCGGTCAATACAGGTTTGAATGGTGATAACTAGTCTTAGATGTGTAGGACAGGGATAAGAGTTTAATTGCGACAGCTAGGGTTTCATCTATGTGCTTAAGGTTTTCTACTAACATGATTAATATGATGAGTGACTATAGGGAGGAATGGTGGGAGGAATGGTGTCATTAGGGTTTTGCGCACATATGTATATATATATATATATAGTCCTTCAGACCTTCCATTTTTGGTTCCCAATAGCAAGACACAGTGTAGGATTGTGGTTTTAACATGGTCTTAATTGCAAGTCCATGATCCCAAACCTTGGTCGCACATGCTTCTCAAGATTTATGAGTTTTTTTATCACAGGACCGTGGTCTTCTTGACTCAAGACTGTGATCTTCACAAGATCACGAATTTGGGATGCAGGAATGCAGGCACCACTCATAGGACTGTGGTCCCGTGGCATCACCAATTTTTTGATGCAAGTCCGCAGTCCCAATTTTGGGGATTGCAGTCCTTGTGCGTAGTTTTTTGTTTTGCTTTCAAAACTTGGGTTATTACAATCTACCTCCTTAAAAGAATTTCATCCTCAAAATTAAAATGATCACATACCTATATAATGCTTTCTAGTCAGCTACTCTTGGTTAAAAGCTTCGAGTATTTCTTTTCGCATTTCACTTTCTAACTCCCAGGTAGCCTTTTCTAGGTCATGGTGTCTCCACAAAACCTTGACTAGAGGGATGTCCTTGGTTCTATGACTCTGCACTTTATGATCTAGTATTCTGATGGCCGGTTCTTCGTAAGTATTATTGTTTTGGATGTTGACTTTCTCCCAATGTATGATGTGAGAGGGGTCCGATTCATATTTCTGTAGCATCGATACATGGAATACATTGTGGATCAAGGACATTCTATTTACAAGATCTAGCTCGTGGGCACATTCACCGACTCGCTAGAGTATTTTGAATGGACCTATAAACCTTGGTGATAGTTTCCCTTTAATCCCAAAACCTTTAATCCCCTTCTGAGGGTTGATTCTTAGGAACACTCTATCATCCTCTTGGAATTCTAAAGCTCTTCTCCTCTTATCGACATAGCTCTTCTACCTACTCTAAGCCATGGTTAACCTCTTTCATATTTGTTTCACCAGTTCATTCATCTCTTATACTAGGTCTGGCCCTATGGGTACATGATCTTCAAAGTTTGCCTAGCATGATGGAGATCTACATGGTCTATCATAAAGAGCTTAGTATGGAGCCATTTTTATACTTGCCTGGTAACTGTTATTGTATGTGAATTCCACTAAGTGCAAGTATTTGCTCCAATTACCATTGAAGTCAAGAACACACACTGTCAACGTATTTTCTAGTATTTGTATCACCCTTTCAGATTGTCCATCTATCTAAGGATGAAATGTAATACTCATGGTGAGTCTACTGCTAAGTTCCTTCTGTAGGCTTTGCCAGAACTGAGATGCGAATATAAATTCTCTGTCTGAAACAATGGTCTGGGGTACACCATGTAGCCTTACTATCTACTTGACGTACAGTTCTACTAGTTTCCAACTGTATCTGTAATCGAATGTGTAACAACCCGCCTCCCCTAAATTTGATTCTTTCCCTTTTTTTGTTTGCCTAAAAGGGATGATGTGGACCACACCACTCAACCGAGAGGTGGGCCAATGTCACAGTATTTCCATTTTTCCATAGTTTTCAATTTTTATCCCAATTCTCTAGGATTTCTAAGTATCATATAATTAGAAACTAGTAAACATTTCTAAATAAAGCAACAAGAGATTTAATATCATTAATTGAAAGTAATAGGTACAAAACCTTATCAATGACATAATTTCATCAATTAAAAATAAATAGTACAAAACCTTAAATTTGTGCCATATTTCAAAAAAGATAATGTTAAGAAACCATTGAGTAAAGTAATTCCATAACATTAATTATTTCCAAAATTCAAGTTACATAACCTTTGAATCTGTTATAGCGAAATTAATCTTAAATAAGAAATTTGGCCAACATGCCATTACAATTAAATTTAACTTCCTAAATAAAATATCTGAAGGAAAATGACTATCATGCTGCCTCTATTTATCAATTTTTTGAAAAGTTAAAAAATGGAAGGGTGAGCACAAAGCCCCATGGATCATTCCAAATATTTAACTTATTATTTCAACAAATAAGACATCCCAGATAAACACTTCAAACATTACATGATTCAACCAATTTCTTGTTTAAAGTTGAATTAAAGACAAAAAGTGGTTAACCTTGGTGTTCATATCAAAATACTTGTCCAAGATGAAAAAGTGGAATCCTTTATGCCAAATTCCACTAGATTTAGGATCGTACCCAAGTATTTTTGGGACCTTACCCATGTGAACTACAAAGTTCACATCTTGAGAACACCCACAATAATCCCTATGGAATACTGCACTCGTACATAGTTCTAATCTTGTTTAATCTTTCATTAAGTATAAAAAAAAAATTGAATTAATAGATTAACATAGTAGAATTCAGCATAACAAGCATCATAATAGCACATAACATATATGTGACATTCTGGCCCTCAATCCCTTAATGTCTCGGGTCTCACATGGAGAGACATAACCATGTTATGGGAGAGACCGTGGAACAGTCGTCTACCGAGGATTGGAACACCAGTGATTTCAACTGCCTATTGTCTTTTTCTTTCTTTCAAAACTGTCTTTTTAGTTCATCTTTCAATTAATGATAAAATCAATTTAAATAAACTAGGGATCCTTTAAAATGAGAGTTCATAAGTAAAAGGAAACGATTAGTAAAATTTCAAAAAAGAACATTGGGTTTAAATGCTCAAGTCTAAAACAATTAATGTGCGCAAAAATCAGTCAAAACATTTATGTTAGAGGTGGAATGAGAAGCTTCAAATTCAACATTTAAACAACCCAAGGATTTTCGAAATAAACTTAAAACATTTAATCACGTATAAAATGATTAGTCTAAAATCAGTCAAAACAATTATGTTAGAGGTGGAATGAGAAGCTTCAAATTCAACATTTAAACAACCCAAGGATTTTCGAAATAAACTTAAAACATTTAATCACGTATAAAATGATTAGTCTAAAAGAAAGGCGCAAAGGCCCAGTTCAAATTAAGTATAGAAAAATATTATATACAAAAGATATTAAACAACCTCCCCAGTGATGTTTTAACAAAATAATCAGAGTCACACGGAGATGGTCGCATTACATCAAATCTTACCTGAAAAAGAAAGTGGGGTGAGCTCAAAAGCCCAGTGGATCAAACAAAACATCGCTAGCATCATTCATACCATAATGCAAACACACAATTGCATTAGGGCATTTCAAAAACTTTCTTGTTTTTTATGGTAAATTAGACAGGAAGGTTTTCCCCTTAGTGCCCCCCTCAGGGTTCGGGACAATATCCAGGGGCACGCCCAAGGGCCAATTACCTTCTGGGACCCTAACGGGGGCATGAGGTCCGAAGTGACACCCAACTCTAAGGCCAGTCTAAATTGGGGACACCCAAAGGCCGATCATTGCCCCGATATGTGGTTATGAAGTCTTAATTTAATCTTCTTTAGTTTCACAATGACATCGAATTTCATTTATCACATATAATACTTCAAATGCATGTAAATCAATCTTACTGACATTTAGGTAATTCAATCATAGCATGAACCATTTCAAGTGATCCACGAATGTGAGTGCAACAATTTTAAACAATCATCATGTTATTTAAGTAATTCAGTCAATCATTCCAATCAATAGTCACTCAAGAACAATCCAAGCATGCTTCTAATGCTTATTCAAAATAATCAATCATTTTGTTTAGTATTTAAAATCCAAATAATAGTAAATAATACAATTATCACTCCCACATTGTATTTCCTTCCCTTGTGCCTTTGTTCCTCGTCACACGTGTTTTAGATCTTTAATCTATAAGATTTTAGTACCAAGATAATCTAAGTCTAAAGCATTCAAAACATGTTCAAAATCATAGATTCATGTCCTTTACATAGGTATTTCATGGTGTACACAAGGCTAAAACGAAAAATCAGGTGCACGACACGTTACCACGATAATGCTTCGCATTATTGCAGTTACCAAAATCGTCAACATGTGTTACCGTTGTAACCAGTGCACAAATTGGTTTTTCCAACATGCTATTGTGGTAAGTAGTGGAGTTCGTGTTCTCTGTGTGTGTGTACCATGAATTATTACCGCGGTAACAGTAGGATTTCTAGAAAATGTAATGCTTTTGTGTGCATTGTCCTGTTTGTGGTTTCCCCATGTGTTTAACACTCTAATACACACACATTTAGCTTAAAAACACACATCCAACTAAAAGAAATCTTTATACCTTGGAGTTCTACGTCCTTCCTCTCTGTTTCTCGCTAATGTGAGTTCTTGCAACCTTCAAATCACTTGTGCTTAAAGGAAAAATTTGTTTACACTTAGGAAATGACACACAATGGTAAGAAACTGAGATTAGGAGTGGGGTTTTGTGATATACCTTAGCATGAACAGCTTCAAACTGTGTCTCAACTAAGATCCACCCTTACTAGTGTTGTTCTTCGCAAATCTAAGCTTGAGAATGAGTATAAAAGGGTTTGAATGAGCTCAAATCACTATAAAACTTGTATGGAATGAGGAAAAAATGGATTTGGAAAGCTTGGTTAGGGTTTTGAAGAGAACACCCTTGTGGCGGGGCATGAAAACTGAGATCTAGTGTTTTTATGAAACATTGCATATTTATAGAAAATCATGCCTTACCGCACTCAAAAAAGGGTTACCACGATAATATGGAATTACCACAGTTACCTACCACGGTAACCAAGATGATACCATTTTTTCTTCCATTTTCTGGGTTTGTTCAGCATTACCGTGGTAACCAATATCATTACCACGGTAATCAGTGAAGTTTTGGTTTTCTTTTTTGCCTCTTCTTCTTGCCATTTCTTATGCTTTCCGAACTTATATCATTTTTATATTTATTCTAGGTTTATTTGGATTTATTCTACATGGTTGTTGAGTATCTTTTTTAATTTTCTTATTTATTAATTTATTATTTCATTTTAACTGTTCACTAGTGATGTGGAGGTCTTATAGACTTTTGGGATTTTAGAATCTACTCCCTTAAAAGAATTTCGTCCTTAAAATTTAAAAGATAAGTTACTTGTTTGATGTTGTCTTGTCAAGTGTTTCTGGTGAAGAAGCCTAGGTACTTTGTCTGCATCTGGCTCTCCTATTCACAAGTTGCCTCTTCAAGACCATGAGCCCTCCATAGCACTTTGACCAAAGGGATGTCCTTGGTCCTAAGACTCTGCACCTTGCAGTCTAGTATTCTGACTATTGATTCCTCGTTAGTAGCATTGTCCTGAAGTATGATCTCCTCCCAATGTATGATGTGAGATAGATCAGGCTTGTACTTTCACATCATCAATACGTGGAATACGTTATGAATTGAGGACATTTGGTTTGGCAAGTCCAACTCATAGGCGCATTCACTAACTCTTCTAAGTATCTCAAATGGATTGATGAATCTCGATGCTAGTTTCCCCTTGATCCCAAACCGCTTGATCCCCTTTTGTGGGCTGATTTTTAAAAAAACTCCATCTCCTAGCTGAAATTTTAAGGGTATTCTTCTCTTCTCTGCATAGCTTTTCTACCTACTTTGAGTTGTAAATAGACTCTTCTGAATCTTCTTTACCTAAGTGTTCATCTCCTCTACCAACTCTGGTCTTGTGAGTACCTGGTCCCAAAGTTTGCCCAACAAGACGGTGATCTACAAGGTCTACCATATAGTGCTTCATATGGAGCCATTCGTATGCTCACCTGATAACTATTATTATAGGTGAACTCTGCCAAATGTAAATACTTACTCCAATAACCCTTGAAATTAAGGACAAAAGCTTTTAACATGTCCTTTAGTATTTGGATGACCCTCTCAGACTGCCCATCTGTCTGAGGATGGAATGCAGTGCTCATGGTGAGTCTAATTCCTAGCTCTTTCTATAAGCATTGCCAAAACTAGGATGTGAACTTGGCATCTCATCTGACACAATGGTCTTGGGAGCACCCTGCAGTTTCATAATTTCTTTGACATATAGTTCTCCAAGTTTTTCCATTGCATTTGTAGATCGAAGGAGTAAAAAATAAGCTACCTTTGTTAGACGATCCACAATTACCCAATGATGTCTTCCCCTTTTTGACTTCGTGGCAGGCCAATAACAAAATCCATTATAATATTATCCCACTTCCATTCTAGTATTAGAAGAGGTTGTAACATCCTGGAAGGTTATTTGTGCTCGCCTTTTACCTGTTGACAAGTCAAATATCTAGAGACATACTTAGCTATGTCCTGTTTCATACCTCTCCACCAATAGGTCTTCTTGAGATTTTGGTACTTCTTATCACTTCCTAGATGCATTGTGTACTTAGTCTGATGAGCTTCATCCATAATGGTTCTTCTGCTCTGCCCAGTTTCCGACACACAGACTCTATTTTTGAGCTTCAATATACCCTTTGTATCAATTCTAAAGTCGGTGTGCTTGTCTTGCTTAACACCCTCTATCAGATCAATAATCCACTTGTCAATTCTGTGCTCATATCTAATTTGGTGTAAGAGATCCAGTTGGCAAGTTATAGTATACAAATACACTCATTTCTCATCTAAAGACATGCCCAAGTTATACTTACTAATCAGCTGATACATTTGCCTTTTGTCCTCATCCTTCTTTCTAAATTTTCTATTGAGGGCATGCAACACCCCAGCCCCCAAGACATTCAATTTGGTTTAACCACAAGGTAGGCTAGGGTCCAATTATAATTTCAAGTACACAACTTGTCTTTATAACTCAATTATCTCAAGCCTTATTCATTTAAGTAACATATACTAAGGCAAGTTGCGTAAGAGATAAAAAAAAAACTTTTCAAATCTTTATTAATTTAATAAAATAGAAACAAGTACATAACTTGAATTGAAAACACTAAAAGAAAGAGTACATCACTCCAAATAAGAAACTTAAATTCAGTGGAAGTCTTAAATTTTAAATATTCTAAATCTAAGCATTCGAAATTTCAAGCATGCTTCATCATGTGTTTAATTTACTAAAAAGATAAGAATGGAAAGGTGAACACATAGCCAAGTGGATCGTTCTTAAAACAACTAAGTCACTAATTCAAATCAATTACACATTTTATTTCAAACACTTGCATACATTAAGCGAATTAAACAATTTGTTGTGTATGGTTATATGTTAGACTGAAAGAGGGTCCAGTCCCTTGATGTTCTTATCAAAATACCCCACTTTTGGGTGAAAAGACAATTCATCTTATGAAATTCCTATGGGAATAGGATCTCATGTCCATGTTCCAAGTATTTTGGGCTATACACTACTACGCACAGTAATGAGACCAATATACACTAAGTATATATAAAGAACACCCATAGTATCCCTTTGGATCACTATGACAGTTTGTGGTTATTAAATTTCAAGTGCTTACATTTAAATCTCACATTCATGAATTATACATAAGAGAAACAAAATTCAGCATATAAACATTTAAAATCATGGAAATGTCACGTAGCATGTATCATACTTTTAAAGTAAACCTAAGCATAGGCATGGCATGATCTCATGAATCCTTAAACATGCATACACTAATACTAAATTTTAAATCATGAATAATGAAACTGAAATCTAAAAGTATGCATGATAAAATGATATTAAAACATGCATAAACATTCCATTAATCCAAACTAGTAAAATAGGAGTTTAAGAAATCTCATCCACCATAGTTGCTAGTTTGTTAAAAATTTGGCAAAGGTTCCCTTCTCCCAAATGTCTAGCACTCCAAGCACACTCAAAAATATTGAATAAACTAGACTTCTCACTTTGAAACACACAAGAATACAAGAGATGTGAGAAGGAGTTGCCAAAAAGAGGATTAGAAAATTCAAGAGGGACTAGTATGCTCTTGCTTTGGAACAAAGAACAACGAGAGCATTAAAGGGGTTTATATAGATTTTCAAGAGCAAGGGGACGGTTTCTGCATGTGCTTACAATGAAACTTTCCTTTACACACTAGAGGATGATTTTGCATGGTTTGGGCAAGTGTATCTTTCCAATTTCCCATGGTGAGCACAGTTTGGGCAAGTTGGAGATTAGGGTTTCCTATTCACAAGATATGATCCTTATTTGCTTCCTTATTATGTGTGAGCATAAAAAGGGTTTACAATGCTTATAATCTGATTTAGGACGTCCATAATAGGAGGATTTTGTGAGCAAGAATCTTTCTTAGCTGATGACTATTTCTATTAAGAAAACAAGGCAACTTTCCTTATTTCTTTGAGTGCTCATCTAATAAGGGTTATTCAACCAACTTGCACGGAGATCTCTTTGGATTTGGCAGCTTGCATGGTTTCTATTTGTGAAACTTCTAACTTGGTTTGTGAGAGCACAAGAGAAGGTTAGGGTTTACTCATAATCTATATGAGGGTGGGTGCACACTATCAATCTTTGGTGCACACATGATTAGATTTTTGGAACTTCTAATTGTGAGTATTTGGGACGTTTTTAGTGTGTAGAGCATGGTGTATGTGATCACATGCCATGCTAACATTATCGGCCATGTGACTTGCACATGCTTAGGGGTGCTCATACATATTTGGGTCCACATGAATTTAATAAAAATTAAGATCTTTCATTTGGCTAGGATTTTAACACTTTTGGGTTCACATGAATTTAATAAAAATTCATATCTTTCAATGGCTACGTTTTTTCCCATTTTCTTTTCTAATTTAGATTCCCTTGAAGCATAATAAGTAAATGAACTCTTAGTTGGACAAATGAAATGAATTTTGGATGCCTAGGCCATTTGAGGCGTTTAGCTCATTTCATTTCGTTGTCTTTTCTTAAATTTCACTTCCCTAAGAGGTTTTTGGACAAATTCAAGCTTGCTAATTGATTCTAGAAATGAATTAGATTTCATTTATAATGTTATTTCATTTAATACAAAATTTTAGTACAACCTACCCTCCTTAAAAGAATTTTATCCTCAAAATTTGTACATATTTATGGGTTCCTAGCGAAGAGATGTGGCTATTTGGTCTTCATTGCGCTCTCCAACTCCCAGATAGCTTTTTCCATCCTGTGATGCTTCTAAAACACCTTAACTAAGGGGATATCCTTAGTTCTTAGGTTTTGTACCTAGTGATCAAGGATTCTAATTGTCACTTCTTCATAAGTGGTGTCATCTTGGATGTTCACTTCTTCCCAATGGATGATGTGAGAGGGATCTGGTTCATACTTTCTCAACATTGACACATGGAACACATTGTGAGCTGAGGTCATCCAGTTTAGTAGATCAAACTCATAAGCACATTCTCCGATTCTTCTAAGTATTTCAAAGGGTTTGATAAATCTCGACGATAGTTTCCCCTTGAATTCGGACTTGTTGCCCTTCTGAGGACTAATCCTCAAAAACACTTTGTCACCCACTTGGAACTCTAGAGGTCTCCTTCTCTTGTCGGCATAGCTTTTCTGAAAAGTCTAAGATGTAGCCGGTCTTCTTTGTATCAGTTTGACTTGGTTATTCATTTCTTCCTTAATGTCTGGCCTAGTCAGTACATGATCTTCAATTCAGCCCAATACGTTGAAGATCTACAAGGTTTTCCATAAAGAACCTCAAATAAAACCATCTTAATACTTGCCTAGTAATTGTTGTTATAGGCAAACTTTGCCATGTGTGGATATTTGCTACAGTTTTCTTTAAAGTTGAGGACACAAGACCTTAACATATAACTCTCTCAAACTGCCCATATGTCTGAGGGTGAAAAACAGTGCTCTTGGTGAGCTTAGTGCCCAACTCCCTCTGTAGGCTCTGCCAGAATTGAGAGATGAAGCGAGTCTCGTCTTAGGCACACCATGAAGTTTTACTATTTTCTTCACATACAGTTCTCTTAGCTTACTGACTTGGTCTGTGGATTTGATTGGTAGGAAATGAGCCACTTTAATGAGACGATCCACAATCACGCAAACAGTGTCTTCTCCTTTTTGGCTCCTCGGCAATCCACTAACAAAGTCCATGGCAATGTTATCCCATTTCCATTCAAGGATAGGGAGTGGTTGTAACATTCTAGAGGGTTTATAATGTTTTGCTTTTACTTGTTTATAGGTTAAGCATTTAGAAATATGCTTAGCTATGTCCTTCTTCATTCTTCTCCACCAGTAGGTCTTTCTAAGGTTTTGATACAACTTGTCATTGCCTGGATGCATCGTATACTTGGTTCGATGGGTGTCATCCAACATGGTCTTCTTACTTGGTGCATTTTGAAGTATAGAGATCATTTCCCTGAGCTTTAGGGTATTCTCCACATCTAACCTGAAGTCACCATGCTTTCCTTGCGTAACTCCTTCTATTAGACTAGTGAACTACTTGTTTGACCTCTGTTCCTCCTTAATTTGATATAGGAGATCCGGTTGGCAAGACATGCTATAGAGATAGGTTTGTTTTTCATTTAGAGTCACACCCAGCCTAAAGTCTTCAATCAGCTAGTACATATGGCCTATTTCTTCCTCCTATTTGTTGAACTTCCTACTTAAGGCATCGGCCACCACATTGGCCTTCCTCAGATGGTATTGTAGTTGGAAATTATAGTCGTTCAAGAAATCCATCCATCTTCGTAGCTTGAGGTTCAACTCTTTTTGGGTGTAGATGTACTTCAAGCTCTTATGATATGAAAACAAATCGAATTTCTCACCGTAAAGGTAGTGTCTCCAAATTTTCAGGGCAAACACAATGGCTGCTAACTCTAGGTCATGAGTAGGATAATTCTTCTTATAGACCTTTAGTTGTTGTAAAGTAGAATCGACCACTTGCTTCTTTTACATCAAGACTGCTCCCAATCCACTCATTGAAGCATCCGTATAGAGGACATAAGTGACACCATGGGTTGGAGTGACTAAGATAGGGGTCTTAGTCAATCTCTTCTTAGGTTGTTGGAATGATTGATCACATTCTCATCCCAATTGAACTTAACTCCCTTCCTGGTTAGCTTGATCATATGTTCTGCCAGTTTGAAAAAATCTTGGATGAACCTTCGATAATATCCGGCCAGGCATAAGAAACTCTTGATCTCTATAATTGTCTTTGATTGTTTCTACTCCATGACTGCTTCTGCCTTCTCTGGGTCTATAGAAATACCTTTTGCTAATACTACATGACCGAGGAACTTGACTGTCTTCATTCAAAATTCACACTTGTTGAACTTGGCATATAGTTAGTGCCTTTTGAGGGTCTCCAACACTATCCCCAAGTGTTCTAAGTGTTCAGCTTCTAACTTAGAGTAAATCAGGAAGTCATACAAAAATACCAACACAAATTGGTTAAGGTATTGTCTAAACATTCAGTTCATTAGAGCTGTGAATGTTGTTGGGGCATTGGTCAAACCAAAGGGTATCACAGTGAACTCAAAGTGTCAATATCTCGTTATGAAGGTTGTATTGTAAATATCAAATTCTCTGATTCTCAACTGGTGATATCTTGGCCTAAGATCAATCTTTGAGGAATGAGTGGCTCCTCTCAATTGATCAAATAGGTCATCAATCCTTGGTAAAGGTTATTTATTCGTCACTATAGCTTGGTTCAGCTTTTGATAATCAACATAAAGTCTTGTAGAACCATATTTCTTCTTTACAAAAAGTACAGGAGCTCCCCAAGGTGATTCACTCGGCCTAATGAATTCTTTCTCCTTAAGGTCATCTTGTTGAGACTTCAACTCGATCAATTCTATTGGACCCATTTTTAAGGAGGTATGACTATAAGGTTGGTTCTAGGGTGAAGTTCAATCTTAAACTCTATCTCTCTAGCAGGTGGTAGTCTGGGTAAGTCATCTAGGAACACATCCTCGTACTTAGTAACCACTGCTAGGTCTTAGATTCTCTTTAGTTCAATCGATTCTTCTTCAGAGAGTTCTTCAAACTCATTCTTCTACCTTAAGCAGTTTAGCATGGCTAAGGTTGGACTTCTTGGTTATTTTTGCATATCTCCATTGATTTTATAAGTCTCCCCCGAAGGTAAAGTTATGATTACTCGTCTCTTTGGACAATCTATCTAGGCTTAGTACTGATCTAGCCAGTCCATCCCCAAGATTACATCATAGCCATAAAAAGGTAAAGTAGATAGGACAACTATTATGAGTTTATCCCCAAACCTTAGGTCACAATTACATATTCTTCTTGAATTCACAGTGGTCCCTATTGTTGCGAACACATTCAAAGTTATGGGTAGTGTTTTTGTTACAAGTTGTAACCTATCAGCTAGTTCTTTAGAAATAAAAGACTTAGAGGCACCCTAGTCAAATAACAGTTTCACAACAACATTAAACAATAGGAGTGTACCTTCCACTGCAGGGATTTGGTCTTTCTAGGCCTCAACAGCGAACATTCTGGCTTGGTTTTGCCGACGGACCCTGGTTATGCCTTTGATTGGCATTCTGCTGTTACCTCCCCTGAGGACAATTGTTTTGACCTCTTCCCTATGGTAGTTGTTGCTAAAGAGCCTAATCAAGTGTAATCGGACACTTCTTGGCAAGATGACCCTTTTGTCTACACACATAGCACATTCTTTGCTTCTTGACGTGCTTTTTAGACTCGTCTTTGGTTAGCCCCTATTTCTGTGGTGCTTTCCCATCATTCTTATTTTTCTTTTGCGCCCCTTGATCCCTTTCATTCCTAGGCCTCTTGTTCTTTCCCCTCATCCGTTATTCCAGGTTGAGTTCTTGTTCTAGAGTTAGAGCTTTTTCTAAGGCGTCTTTGTACATCTTTAGGCCTAGAGTCCTTACTACCTTTCAAATCTCCATCTTGAGACCCTATGCAAAATGATTTGCCTTCATTCTCTCTTCCCTAATTAATTCTGGCAAGAATTTGGCTAGTTTAGCAAACTTTCTTTCATACTCCAATATAGCCAGGTCAATCTGATTTAGTTGGACAAAATCCTCCTGTAGGTTACTTAGTGTCACTTTGGGAAAGAGCTTTTCATAAAATATCTTTGTAAACTTTTCCTAGCTTATTTCTTCAACATTTGTGTTATGGTCCATCCTCATCATACGCCACCAACTTCTTGCCAATCCTTTGAAGTAGTGTGTGGCCAATGCCATCCGTCTTGACCGAGTTACCTTCAACACATTCAGATGCTCCTCCATCTCTTGATACCAATGGTCAACCATGATATAGTTAGTTGTTCATTCAAAATGTGGAGGGTGGAGCTTCTGTAGCTCCATTAGCATCTTCCTTTGTTTCTCATTATCCAGATCCTCTTGAGCCCTCTAACATTCGGGAGCTTGGGCCACCTGTGCTGGCTACTGAACCTGGATGGGATCAGGCACTTGAGGTTGAGGTACTTCCTGAGGGAGTATTTGGGGTAGAACCCTCATTAGTTGATCCATAACCCTTCGAGCAACTTCATTCATCATATTTTCTATTCGGGCTTCCATGCTAGCAGGTATTTCTCTATCCCTCTGCCCTATCTCGTCAGAAGTGGTGGGTCGGGTAGCATATCTTATTGTTCAAGCTATTGTCTACAAATTTAAAACCTTGTCAATATTCACCTCATCAAACGTTCGTACTATCATGACTCTAGATTCATGTTTCTAAGTTCTCAATTTATTTAGTGGCCTAAAATTTATGCTTCTAGGTTATTTTTGTTCTTGGGTACAAGATTTGCTTTCATATGACATACATATAAACAAGTCAAGCATGTTTTTCAAACAATCATACAATCAAGCAATTTTATGCTAGCATAGAAAAATATTAGGTTTCCATTTAAGCTTCCAAGTTTGAATGTCCCATACCACTCTAGTTGTTCTACTTAGACTTCCACTCAGAAAATTGCCACACCCAATAAATTTCGCAAATGTCTTGGCAGCTAAGGTTCCGAAGCCCCACTATACCTGACTATCCCATACCAGCCAAGCATGGGCAACAAGTTTTTCCAAAGTCATTGATCATTCACCAAACATGGTCCATCATTTTTCGCATCCTGGCTTCCTCCATAATCTCGAATTCTTATGCTTCCCATACTACATAGAAACTAGAGATACAAAATCTTCCCAATCTCGTGTCCTGACCAAACAAAGATTTTGTTTTCACATGTTTTCAGTTTCTAGCATACTCTAAAGTTTTATGTTTTTGATTCACTGTTCCACCCATGTTTCTACCTAAGGTCACTTCCTTAGACCCATGGTTTCAATTTGGTCAACTCACAACCTCTATCTAGTCAAGATACCACCTTTGGCATCTTTTTCAACTTCTAGTCAGTTTTTTGCCCTAATATTTCACCTTCTAATTTTCTTCTATATAAAGTGACTTTGTTCTTCAACTCAAACCACTCATACAAGTTGCTGGGACAATGTAATATCCTATAATCTTGCACTAAATAAAATGAAACAATTCAATTTCATTTTATTGAATTTGGGTCAAAAATGAAAATGGGTCTATTTCAGGGATAAATTTAGCATGTCCAAAACTCCATTTTAGCAAATCTTAAAACCTCAGAATGACCTGAAATGACATGAGATGACATGAACTGACCAACTAGACAACATATTTAAAAATCAGCTTAATTGGCCAAAAATTAGTGTTCCATTTGCCTTATACCCTTCAGTGGAGTCTAAATAAATAAAATGAAGATTACCCTAGTCAAATGATGGTTGGAAATATACATAATTTTAATATCACAAAAATATGTGTACAAGGCCATAATTCTTAGTAAATAATGAGATATGAATTTTTGTTAAATTCATGTAGACCTATAAATACTTGGCCACCCTTAAACATGTGCAAGTCATATGGGTGGAACACTTTGATCACGAACATCTATGTCCTGTTATGCAAAAATCGGTCCATGTGTGTGTGTGCACATATGTTAGCAACCCTACTTTAGAAATATCTAAATGATGAACCATGAAACCCTAGCCGTCATACACACAAAGGAGAAATCAAAAATCTCAAACAAGAAAGTTTCCTAAACCTAAATGTACACTATCTTGGCACCAACTATGGAGATTACCATCATGTCCTTAACAAAAATCCTAGCAGTCCTCTATGTGTATTATGTGCAAAAAACCTAGCTGTCACATGTGAGAAAACCCTAATCAAAGATGCCAAAACTGTCCCCTATAACCCCTTGAAAATCTATTTAAACCCCCCTTGTGCACACTTATTCATCATCTCAAAGCAATGAGTTGACCCTTCCCTCTTAGCTTGTTCTAGCCTTCTTCTTGGCAACCCTTCTGTTCTTGAGTGATCTTAAAGTATTCTTGAGTGTTTGGGTGTTTGATTGAGTGTTATTAAGTTATTTTTGAAGTACTAGAAGTGTTGAAGAAAAGAACCTCTGCTAAAATTTTGAGAAAAAGCTTCATAAGGTGGATGGATTTCCCACACTTATACTTTGCTAATTTAAGTTTTTAGCGTGTTCATGCATCTTTTATTTTCAGTTTAGCACTTTTATTTTTAGTTTCAACATGTTTGATCATGATTTAAATCTTGATTATCATGTATGCAAGTTTTAAGTATTCATGATACCATGCCATGCCTAGTTTCCATGCTTAGGTTTGATTTGAATTATGAAACATTCTATGTATTGTTTTCATGTTTTTTTGAATTTTTTATTCATAATTTTACTATTCTAATTTTTAATCCAAGAATATGTGAGAATTAAGTTTAAGACTTTGAAGTTTATGAACCATGTACTGTCATAGTAATCTAAGTAATGTTATAGTTGTTCTTTACATATGCTCAGTGTATATGGGGCTCATCACTGAGTGTGGATGAGTATAACCCAAAGTGCTGGGAAGATGGACATGAGATACTTATTCCAATGGAATATGACAAGATGAATTGTTGTTCCATCTAAGAGTGGAATGCTTTGATAAGAACATCAATGGATTAGAACCTCTTTCAGTCTTAATGTCAACAATAACCAAAGATGTTGTGTGAATTGCTTAATTGTTTATAAGTGTTTAAATTTGGATGTGTTTTGAATTGAATTAGTAACTTACTTGTTTATAGAATGATCTATTGAGCTATATACTAACCCCTTCCCTTCTTATTTTTTAAGAAGTTGAATCATGTAGACTACTGAATATTTGATAGGGTTATTTAAATTTGGAAACTCATATGTAAAGACATATTGCCCAAATTTTGGTTATTTAAATTTAGACTTTCGTTGAATTTTGTCTCGATTTTGAGTTGTGTACTCTTTCTTTAATTATCTTAAATATTTAAGATTCAAGGTATGTACTTCTTTATTTTATTGAATAAATAAAGATTAAAATATTTCTTTTATCCCCTTGTAATAGTTTTATTATAACACCCCAACCCCCGTATCTTTAATGAGTGTACATTGCCACCGTTCTTTTGACAGTGGACTTAACAAACAGTGGGTCGGGCCGGTGCTACATTACAAATGACACACACTTGTTCTTTTCTTTTCAATATCTCATGCCTTTGTATAAAATTCAAGAATACAAAACTTTCAATAAAATCAAGGCAAATTTAAAGAAATAAAGAAATTCAAACTATTTTATTCATAATAGAAATTGAGAGTACTAAACTCTAAAAAAACTAATAATTACAGTGGAAGTCTTCAAAATAATTTTTAGTAGAAAAACATAAAAACTGTGGGCAACATGCCCTAAAAATTAAAAAAAAAATTATAATACTGTAGACACTTTCTAAGAACTATCTATAATCAATTGCTCCATGGGTTCATGTTCCTGAAAAATAAGAAAGGAAGAGTGAACACATAACCCAGTGGATCCTTTTCGAACAACTATCTTTCATATTCAAACTCATAACACAATCATAATTCAAATACTTGCAATCATTAGACGTTTCGAACAACAATTTGCTTAAGTCGAGCCTTAGACCAAAAGGGCCTTTAATCCCTTGATGTTCTTAACTAAGTAAATAGGGCCCACTCGGCATCAACCTGTTAGTGGCACGTGTCGGCATCAACCCATTACACATAGTGACCCACCAGTGGTACACAACCCTCAAATACTTAGGTCTGAAAATCATATGACCTAACTCATATGAAAAGAACATCTATAGCGTCGTCATGACCACTATGATGGTACGTGGTTATTATTTCCATCGTCTTTGATTAATTCTCATATCATGATCTCATAAAATAAACTTTAGAATATGAAATCAAACTAAAATTCAAAATATACACAATCGATTCATGAAATAACATAAACCACGCATCATACTCTAATTTAAAAGCCTAAGCATGATACGAACATGACATGGATGATATGATTTCTCAAACATGAATCGAAACTAAAATATTGAAATAAACATGTGAAATTCTAGAACTGAAGTTGAAAATCTTTGAATTCAGTGAAAAACACACAACAATGAGCATGCCGTGAATTCAAATAAGAATAGAAGGGTGTTCTAGAAATTACTTTCACCTTGTGATGCTTTTCTTCTGAAATTTTGGTAACAATTTCCCCTGCGTACTAGTGCCAATAAAGATCGCCCAATTTAATTCCCCAATTCGAGAGCTTCTTACACACACAAGAAGGGAAGATGGAAAAGGTGCCAAGAAGAAGGCTTTGAGAAAATAAGAAGAGCATTGAACTCTTAATCTTTGGAATGAATGAAATTATGAGCCTAGGGGGCTTTATATAGGTTTTCTAAGGGAAGAAAATAGAAAGTTTTGAGTTTTTCTTGGAGTAAAACACCTAATTAGTCTACAATTTAGTATTTTCTAATTTTTAGAGGAGAATGAGTATTTTTAGGATATTTTTAGATTTTAGAAATAATTTTCATAATTTAGAAACTATTTTTCAAAATTTTTGATTTTTTTTGTATTATTCATTATTTTTCAAAAATTTGTGTTTAGTTTATTGGATCCGTTAATCTGGTTCCTTAGATTTTCCTCTAGACATGCGTTCAGGTTCGATCGGAGCCATTGGATTGATCTCGAACCAATCAACAGAAATCGAATTCTCGATCTCAACTGTTGGATTTCCTCGAGCGCATCAACGATCGCGATCTAATCAAAACAGCTTTGATCTGGACCGTCCAATGATCCTTGAGCGCATCAACTTTCGCGTTCTAATCACGTGGCTTTGATCTTCGCTGTTGGATGTACCTCAGGCGCAGCACCAGATGATCATCTTATCGTGAGCATGAATCTTGCCCGTTGGATGATCATCGATTTTAGTGTTCGGATGTAATACCCCAAAATTTTGTCAAATAATTAAAGATAAATAAGTTTGAGAAAAATAAGTAAAATAAGTTGAATAAATTAATTTTGGGTGCAAATGGTGGGTTGGCACATGAAAAGTAAAATAAATTGGAGATATAGTGAAAATTAAACAAATAAAACCTTAATTTGATA
>JAJIYU010004375.1:0-24394 GCA_030144865.1 Tinospora cordifolia | reverse complement strand
CAGAGTTATTAGATTTAGGTTAAAATTAAAAAATTAATTAATTAATTAAAAGCCCTCCTATTTTTTTTAAATTTGCAGAGAAGCCCTCCTAGCGCCTAGGCGGTGGCCTAGACGTTGAGAGGGCCTGGACGCCTAGGCCTCGCCTAGGTGCCGCCTTGACAACACTGTATAATAGTCCCTCACTACATATATATTAATTTTTTTTTATAGTTTTTTTAAAAAAATTATAATCTATACAAATTCATAAAAATAAAATTATAAAAATTCATTAATGAACAAATTGATATACAAAAAAGAAAATTTAAAAAACATAAATAATTTCACAAAAAATTAAAGAATGTAGAGGTATCTCCAATTGATGCGCAGAGAAAGTCTTTCACCAATTGATGCACAGAGAGGAAGAAAAGAATTTGCAGTAGAAATAGTGGAGAGAGAGAGAGAGAGAGGAGTAGTTGAGACTGAACAGAGAACAAAGAGTGAGAGAGACAGGGAGAGAGTAGGAGCTAAGATAGAGACATAGAGTAGTAGTAGAGAGAGAGAGAGATTGGGAGAGATGGAGGGAGCAAAAAAAGGGAGGGAACAGAGAAGGAGGCAAAGAGCAGAGAGGCCAAGAGAAGGGAGACAACTGAGAGAGCTAAGAGAGAACCAAGAAGGGAGAGAGCTGAGAGTTATAGAAAGAGCTAAGAGAGATAGGGAGTAGAGAAATAGAGAGAAGGGAGAGAGCAGATAGAGCTAAGAGAGCAAGGTTACAAAAAGAGACAAGGAGCAGAGAGATGGAGAGAAGAGAGAGAGCAGAGAGCGCTGAGAGAGAGTCGAGAAGGGAGAGAGTAGATAGTTAGAGAGAGAGAGAGAGCAAAGAGATGGAGATGATTGCAGGAGATGCAGAGACGATCCCCGGAGTCACCGGAGTTGCTGGATGGAATAGCAGAGCTGTTGGTCGCTGGAGTTGGGCGGCTCGACTTGGTCAATTGGTTCGCAAGAGAGATGAAGAAGACGATGTCCAGTGTATGTGTATTTGGTCCTTTGATCGATTAGGTTAGGTTAAAAGTTAAAAAAAAGTAATTAATCTTAAGTCCTCACTTTTTTGAAATATTTGCAGAGGCACCCCTAATTTTTTTTTAAATTGCAGAGATGTCCCTCCTAGCGCCGAGGTGGCGACTTGACAACACTAGCATGAATAGAGTTTCTAGCACTATCTTTTCTTCAGATGAGCTTCTGTAACCACTTGAAACACTCGATGAAGAATCTTTCTCAGTGATCAATAAGGCTTCGAATGACTTGTGATTGTTGTCTCCCTGCCCCAGAGGCCTTTGTCTTCAGCCAAATTGTCGTTGATTTCATGTGTCATGTTCCCACCTATTTTCTTCATGGCTCGTGTGATTGCTTTTTCCTCTTTTTTCATTTGCATCCTCGTCTTCTTTGTGCGCTCCTTCTTCCGATTTGCCTCTTCTTCTTTTTCTTCCTTACTCTTAGTAAAGGCACCTTTCCTAATTCTTCTGTTGTTTGTTTCCTTTATGGGTACTCTATTTGCAACATAAAGATCTCGCCCTCTTGAAACTTTCGGAGTTTTCATCTAGTGCTCCTCATTGGCCTTTATTACTTGAGTTGCAATTTTTTTTTTTAAAGAGACGTGGGTGTGGGAATCTATTATTGCTAACAAGATATTCCTATTTTGCCCCCTTGATTTTAAGCACAAATTTATGTGCTCATCCTAGTGTCCAAGCCCAGGAATTGGACCTAGCTTGCTATCCTTCTTACCTTTGTTGGGCCCATCCACTCTAATGCCCATATTGAATTACCCTCGGCCAGCCCATCACCATTCAACACCCCATTAGGCCCAACATGTCTTACTCCCTCTATGCATGGCATTTTGCCTTTGTCTCGTGACATTAATTCCATATTTTCCTCATATAATGCTGCATTTATTTGCAACGTCCCGATCTCACCTACCGCTTCTTGTTGTTGTTACACGTGTCAACCTTCCTTGCATTTGGTTTGTTGGCCTTCAATACGACAAATCTTTTTGCCACTTCGATCATGCCCACCATGCTTCCCTACATCCATCTACTCCGGTCCTCTTTTTCGATCATCTCGCCGTTCTTCTTTCCACCTTTTCTTTTGTAAAGATCTTCAATCTGATGATAAACTTTAGCTTCCTTCACTGTATCTCCTTTTTTTGTTCTCCATTAGTGCGCACGAATTGAAACTCAAATGAGATATTCTCCAAGTATACATGTGTCATTGATAAAAAAACTCCATTCTCTCTTCCCTTTCACCTTGTTCTTCACCATGTTCAAATATTTTAAGTTCTTGATATCGTCATGAACTTCTAGCAAACCTCCTAGTTCTTCTCCTATCTTATGAAAAACCTTTTCATTCCAATGTTCAAGTGGTATCCCTATAACCCATACCCACTCGTTGCAACAACTTAATGCTAGCACCTCCCATAGTAGTCTTCCTTCCATTGTTCCACTGCCATGTTAGTTGATCAACAGGTATTCAAAATTGCTGTTTTCTCCTCATTGTTTCTTGCCTAGAAGATCGGTTTCTCGTCATTTAACATTGATAAGAATACATGTCGACTAATCATCATGTAGCTCCCTTACGTGCTTCAGCCCATGCTACTAGTGCATTTTTTCTAGCTACAACCATTGTGTTATTGTAGTCTTTCGTCTCCTTTTGTTGTCCTTCTTCAGTTCAATATCTTCCTTCTATTGCCCTTCTTCCTCTTCTTACTTCGTCCCACCTTCCTTCTAGACGAGATCCTTCCTTACAACTTCCCTATTTTTCCTCTTTATCCTCACTACGTTTGTCATGTTGACTGTAAATGTATTCCATTTTGCATCTCTACCTTCATTTGACACCATTGCATTTTGCGCCACTCCTCCATCCAACTTCATTAGCTTTGGTAAAGCTTCACATAATATTTCTTTCTTCCTGCAGAATTAACACCCTTTCTGTCTCCCTAAATGACTGTATACTCTTCCTTTGTGCATTTTAGTCATCCTCTATTTCCATTAAACTCACCCACCTTGTGACTTCCATATTGATTGTCATTTTATACACTATCATTTTTGTTCTTTCCTCCACGATTACTGCTTTCCCTTCCTGCACTGTACGTAAGTTGAGGGTTTTGGCTCCCACACTGAACAACACCATCCTAGATCTTGTATCAAGCTTGATGCTAATTACACCTCATCCCACTTGATTAAAGCTTTCAACTTCCCTCTGCCTATCCTCTTCCATGGGACATCTTTCATTTTCTTCTTAATTTCTCTTGCAGTCCATGTTGGCACCTTGAACAGAGAACCTTCTTCATTATTTTCTTTTTTTTTCTATTAAAAAATATTTAGTAATATTCTAAAATTGTAAGTGTTAAAAATATTTAGTAATATCTAAAATTGTAAGTGTTGGATACCCATATCCTACTGTGAAGTTTTGGACATTAGTACGTCAAGCTAAAGTAAAGGGTTTGGGTAACATAGCTCTGTTGGTGGATGGTTGACCTGGAAGGACAAGGTGCACATGTGTATTTTTGGGATCTAAAAAGTTGCAGTTATATAAGTTAAAATGCGGAAGATTTGATCAAGCTGGTTCCAAGAACTAAAATGAATAGTTTAAAGTGGTAATTGAGAAGAGTGTTTGATATTGTAAATAGAAACTCTCTCCCCCTAATGATAGATCATGGCATAAGGTGTATTTGGGTTATGAAAAAAAAAATTCCTTCTTGAACTATTTAACACTCGTAAAAGGTGAATGGTGATGCTATTGTTAATATATGATGACACTATTTTTAACATAAACGTAACTATTTAAGTGGGAGGAAGTTTAGATCTTCTGGTGATAAGAGTGCATAGTGTTATCGTTTTAGATGGTTCTTGTTTCACCAGATTTCAGATGCACCACCCCGCCCCCCCTACTGAGGTAGAACTAATGGTTTACTAGTTTGTTGGCTATCACTCAAGTTCTACTTGTCAAAGTCATGCATTAAAAGCCCTTTTTATTTTAAAGATGACAATTTTAATGTGCTCTTCACATGAAATACTTGTTCACATAAACAGAGAAAATATAAAGCTCTAATAAGGTGCAAGCAATTTGCATTTATCCCATTGACTTTATTGTGAAATTGACGAAAGTATAAGCAGAGATTTTATTAAGGTTTAGAATTTCACGTATTAATTATCTCTTTTGTTGGCAAAATGCAGGAAATAGTAGGGAGCACTTGTGTATTTATTGCTCTGTACAGATCAATGTTACGGCTTAAGCGGTTGGTCACCTGAATATATGGTTTACTTAATCCTTTAGCATCTATTGGTATTGTTGTCATGCTGTTTTATATCATGGTGTTTTTTTTTTTTTTTTTTTTGTGTGTGTGTGCGTATGTGAAGACAAAGGAAAACAAGAAAATGGGTACAAAAACAAAAAGCCAACAGTTAAATTATATATATATATATTCATTAATATGAAGAGGGATGAGCTATCCCTTTACAAATTTGCTCCATGGCCTCCCGTAGGGGTACAATTTTTATAATAAGTAGGATATTTATAAAGCATACAAAATGTTTCCTCATTTCCTTGCCGACTTTCCAAAACATAGTGCTTTAACAAGCAACTAGGTATCAGAAAAGGTGACTGATTGTTGCTAAACTTGTTCAGGTGTTGACTGATATTCTTTGAGGATCCTTTAATTCCATTCCTCCCACACAGCATACAAAATTGCCATCAAGGTGCATTTCCAGTATGGTCTGAACTGCAAACTTCTAATCCCTTTGGCATTCAAGATAATTGTCCTCCCTTGGGTGTACATCATCTTGTGAGCATTCCTTCATCTTTTTAATGTGCCTTTTGTAAACTCAGCCACCAATGATGTGCTTTATGTCCTCGTCAACACACCTACACAAACAACATGAAGAGGGAGATAGATAGGTGCCAGTGTACCTCTTCTAAATATTGTCTACACTGCTGAGTCTGTTAATACTGATTGGCCAGCCTAGAATCTTGGCTTTTGTAGGTGATACTGTTGACCACATGAACCTAGCATAAGGTTCAAGCTCTTGTAACAGTTGGATGACTTCCCTTTTTCCCTCTCCAGAGAGACTGCGTTTGCGAGTGAGATTCCACCCTATCTGCATCTCTCTCTCTCTCTCTCTCTCTCTCTCTCTCTCTCTCTCTCTCTCTCTCTCTCTCTCTCTCTCTCTCTCTCTCTCCCTAACTTGAAAAACTACAATTGGAGCCTCATGCACTGCTGATATATTGTAAATCCTTGGGAATTGATGTTTGAAAAGTTGTGTATTACAGCATGATCCTCCCAAATCTAATGGTTTCCCCATTTCCTCCTTCCATCTCACCCACTGTTGGAATCCTGTAGATGGAGAAGATGAACGTTCAAGAGCTCTTATATGTGCTACTAAATGGACCCAGGTCCCCCTTATTTTATTTGAAGTTCCTAGGCTATTCTTAATCCCATAGCCCAAAACATTCTTCTCACTCTGTTTTTTTTTTTTTTTTTCTTTATCTTCCTCAATCCCTTACGCCAAAACTTTCTTCTCACTCTTCTTCCTACCCAAACTTTGTTTTTAAACGAAGGAGAAAAAGAGAAGAAAAGAAGTTTTTGGGGTATGGGGTTGAGGGCACTATCCCGAACATATATGGGGTTTATTTATCTGCTCTCTTATATTTTAGAAGTTTGTCTAATAATTCTCTATTTGTTCTATCTGAGCATTTTAAGAAGTGATGCCCCTTTTTTAAGATCTATTGTGGTGACTTTTCAGATTTGCACTTGCATTTTATGGCAGTTCAACCCATCCTCAAATGGTTGCCCTTGTTCCACAAGTAAGCCTCTCTTTCTTGGCTGAGTATTACTAAATAAGTTTGAACTGTCCACAAATATGATTATTTGTTTTACTAAAGGGATTACCAAAATAAAGACTTGCTGGTGATCATCTAATTTTATTGCTAGCATTGCTATATTTGTCATATTGTTTGCTGGCACTACATTTGTGCCTCTTGATGGTTTAATTTCTTAAAAGACAATGGAGTAAAAGAAATTTCATTCATTACTAGAGATCGATCAAATCAAACAATTTCAACGTGTTCTTGTGGACAATTTTTTTTTGAAAGCAACTGAAATTGTTGTGTTGTATATTTAAATAAAAACTAAGTATCTGAACAAGTATACCCCTTGCCCACCAAAGGACGCTACACAAAGTTACCCCACCCTCTAACCAAATCACTCAAAGAATACTTTTTTTTAAGGGAATTTCTTTTTTTGAAATAGAATTGTAGTTCACAAATTCCAGTGTGTACTATATTTGCGATGTTCAGTAAAGGGGTCCAGATCGAGGATGGACTTCAAACTTCAAAGGATAGAGTATCAGAATCAATTTTACGAAACACGCATTGGGGTTAGGATAGATGTCACAGGATATGAAATTTTCAGCAATTAATCTTAAGTTTCTAGGTCTGTCTTTGGATTTTGTGCTTGGTTTGCCAACGTCTCATTAATGTATTACTGCCAGTTTTACTGTTGGGGATGGTTTGTCTATAATAATTGACTTCCACCCATGATCTATGTGGGAAAACTTTTCATGCTTAATGTTTCTGTTGGCCATTACCGGAAATTGTTGAATTCCATAGTGTTAATCGACTTATTGCTAACTGAGATGTTAAATTCATTATGCATGGGGCACAAGTGATGCTAAAATCACATATTTTGTTTGCTTTTAATCCTCAATTTTAAAAGTGGCTGATGTGCATATTCTCAACTTGTTGGGATCAAATGGGATGTGATGGGATGGCATCATGTTTTATAAGTTGAGTTTTGCTACAATAGCTCATTAATTGCAATGGTCAATCACCTTCCAACGTTTCCAATGTGATCAAGCAAAGTTGGGCTGATGTACCTTGTGTATTTATGAATATCCACATTTATTGGTGACGATGGCAATGCTTTTGCTCAACATATTTAGTAGCTCCATGAGCTTGTTTGATAAAACTTTGCCTTCTTTAATTTCTTAATGGATTTTGGGGTGGGTAATTGTATCTATGTGGGACAGATTGCAATTTGGTATGTTTTTAATCTTAATTGGTGTTTCTTATGTATAACTGCTGGACATCTCTATTCTATTTGTTGATCTTTATATATATTTCTTGTTTCTTCTTCTCCTTCTTTTTTCATTTTTTTTTTATAATTTTTTAAAGCTGAGCTTTCTGAGGTGATATGGTCAGATGGTTCACTTGTGAATGAAAATTTATCCATCGAATGCAAATAATGAATCACATGTGCACAAATTGGTTGTTGAATGCTTGAATATTCTATGTGAGCAATTTTAATTTATGATATTGTCTTGATTGCTAATGAGGTGGTGAGAAACTATAGGTCTTCAAGAAGGCTAGGGTGATTTTCAAGCTTGATTTTGCTAAAACAAACGATATGATGAACTGGGATTTCCTTGATTTTGTATAGAGGATGAAATGATTTAGAGGTAGATGAGGCAATCGATTGAGGTTGCTTGCGCTATGTTTCTTATTTTGTATTAATCAACGAGTGTCCGTTGGGAAAGATTTTGGGGGAAAGCGGCTTGAGGTAGGTATTTTCCCTTTCTCCTTTTCTTTCATTTTTTTTTTTGGGGGTAAAATGACAGATAAGGCTAGAAATGTAAGCCTGATTTCGGGCTTCAAGGTTGGGATGGATGATATCAGGATTACTCACCTCCAATTTGCTGATGACACACTACTCTTTGTGTTTGGTGGTGATGAGATATGTGTGGCTAATGCATCTATGGTGGTATAAACATTTTGTTTGCTTTTTGGCATGGTGATTAATTTCTCCTAAGAGTGAAATGGTAGGCATTTATGTTAGCTAGAATTGTCTGACTTTATTGACTAGTTTGGCAGGTTGTTCTCCTTGCTTATGGAATTTTTTTTAGAACCCGGTAATGACATCTAAACAGTTGGATGGTGGCAATGGATTTTTTCATCTTACAGAATCACATTGATCAAAGTAATCTTAGATGCTCTGCCTACATATTTCTTGTCAGCCTTAGAATTCCAGTGAAAGTGGTTTGAGAGTATTGAGAAGATGATGCACAACTTGCGCCATTATAGGTAGGCCTTACTCCCTTGATTCTTATCCCTAAGCCAGCTAAGTCACACAACTAGCCCCATTATTGGATGCTGAAGCTCATTATTGTATTGGTTCTACCAACGAGGTTAGGCTCCTACTAAAGAAAGCATTAAGAAAGAGAGAAGTGTTCCATACAGATTTGTATGTATACAATGGTGCTATATGGTCTTTAGCTATAGGTTTTGGGGACATTATTAGTTGTAACAAGGCCTTAGTGGGGAATTGATTGGAGATTCACCCAGGAGAAGGATCAATTACAGAGAAAAATCATTTGGGATGGACACTAGGTCATAAAGCAATTCTTGGACTGTTGGATAAGACCTTAGAGCCACTTATCAATGTTGATGGAAATTCATCTTTTCTATATACTCTACTTTCTCTCCTCATACTTGACTCAAACTAGGTAAGGGGAATTTTATTTGATTCTGGGGAGATTTGGTGTGGGAACACCTCCCTCCAATATCTTGTGCCAAGACTTTTGTCGATGGATATTTTTCCCTTTTTGGATTCTATCCAATCTTGGTAGTGTGATCATTGGCAGGTGGTTTGTTTTACCCTTTTTTGGTCCCTATCGAAAAAGAGACAGCAGAGTGTTCTAGGATGAGTTTTGTTTGGTGCTAGAGTTCGGGAAAAGCCATTCATGTTAGCTTTCTTTTAGGTTTCTTATAAGTTTACTATCTATCGGTTACGCTTTTGAGGAATGGCTTTGAGGATGGGCTTCTATTATTTCTAGTTAAGAAGTTGTCTTGGCTCAATTAGGAGTTACCTTTGCAAAAACACTTTTGTTTTATACATCTTTACATGTATACGATTTCTAGTTTAAGAAGTATTACCATCTTCAAAGTGAAGGGTTATCAGTGGGTTAATCTTGTAGATACCTTACGGATGAAAATCTCATTGATGATTGGTTATGTGCAATTTTTTTATTTTTTATTTTTTATTTCTTTTGGATGTTCCTTGTGCTTCTGTCAATGTGTTGAATTGTGTAGCTTCGTCTCCTACTCTAAGTTCCCAGGTTGTCACCGACTTTCCTCTACCTATTCCTCTACCATCTAGTTCTCTATCTATGGTGCCTTCTTCTCTACTTGAACTGATTGGGCAGACCTTTGCTCAAAGTGGTAAATCAAGATCCCGTTCAAAGGCATTGAAGTCTATTTCTTCAAAGGGAGGGACAACTACTAAAGAAGATAGTGGTGATTCACTAAGGACTAGTGATACTGTTAGGGACTATATGCACCAAATGGGTCTTAACGTGTACAAGATTCAGACGGATAAGGTTTTGGAGGAAATTAAGCAGTTGAAAGGTCTGGATTGCAGAAGCTTCATGTCGACGTCTTAGCTGGCATGGATTAGTGGATCAATGAAAATATTCATGTGTAATGTTTGAGGCATTGGGGATGGTAGGAAGAGGTGCTTGATCAAAAGGTTACTTAAGAAGACAAATTGTTGTCCTCCAAAGACCAAAAGGTAGCCCATGGGGCAGATTTGGAGCCAGATTTAAGGGTTGGTTCACTCACCCTTAAATGAGAATGGGAGTGTTCTTTTCTCTATTGTAGGCTCTTTGTAGAGCTACCTTGGACCGTGGCCGATTATGCTTTATGACAGAGGAGAGATGGGGGCCTTCTATGTTAAAATTTGAGAACGGTCGCACGTTCAGAAGTCTATTAAGGGAATTGTGGCACTTGGTAAACCCTTATGGGAGGGAAGATCACAAATTTATTCTTAAGTCGAAAACTGTCAAAGATGGGTTGTAGGTTTGGGATAAATAATTGTTCTGATGCTCCAAGGAAATTAAGAGGAAGTTGGAAGAGGTCACTAGTAAGCTGGATTATTTAGCAAAAAAGTAGTGAGTGGTCTGACGAATTGAGGGTTCCCAAGTAGATATATAAGGCTAATCTAGCATGTTTTTACATTAGGAGGACAGAATGGCGCTAGAAAAATCTAAAATTAGATGGTAAGAAGGGTGACATTAATTCTAGTTTCTTCCACAGAATGTTTAAATCAGAGGAAAAAAAAAGAGCATTATTTCCAAGACTAATTGAATGATGGTAGGTTGATTGGTTTGGAGGAGGAAGTGGTTGGGCAGATTTTAGAGCTGAATATGAGTTGGTTTGAACATCCTTTTGAGATGGAGGAAGTTCGTGTATCGGTGTTCAGTTGTGATGGTAAGTTGGTAACAAAGCTCTGGGTGTGGAGGGGATCTCTGTATGGCTTTCAGAATGGTGTTGTTTACTATTGATGATATAGTTACATTTCCTTTCAAAAAAAATATTAATAAAATAATGGTGTTCTTAACATTAGCAGCAACGAATCATATTTATGTCTTGTTCTCTAGAAAGATAATTCATGGAGTCTTGAAGACTTTTCCCCCGTTAGCCTGTTACAAGCTTCTCTAAAATTATGACCGAAGTTTTAGCTAATCGTACGAAGAGTAGTAGACTATTGAGCCATATCAGATTGCCTTCGTGGAAGGTAGATCAAATCTTGGATATTGTCCTTATTGTGAATGGGGTGGTGGATGAGTGAAGGTCTTCTAGAAAGAAAGGGTTGGCGTTCAAAATTGATTTTTAGAGGCGCATGATTTTCGATTTTGTGAATTGGGCTTTCTTGGATGTGGTATTATTAGAAAAGAAAGGGTTTGGGAACCGAATTGCATTCGTGGGTTTGAGGTTGTCTCTTTTGCAATTATTGAATCGTCATTTAGTGGTAGGACATGGGTGAAGTACAATGTTGAGTGGGGTCTTAGGCAGGGGGTCCTCTCTCACCATTCTTGTTTACTATCATAGCTGGGTTATGAGTTGTCTTATATCTTGTGCCAGTTAATATTCTTCGGTAGAAGATTGATCATGAGTAGCTGGAAATCACACATTTGCAGTTTGATGATACTCTCTTCTACCTTAATGGAGAGGAAAGGAATGTGATTAATGCATTTTAGCTTTCTACAAGTTTTTAGTGATATGCTAGGGTTGAGGACTAATGATCCTAATGCAAAATTATGGGGAGTAATATCTGTTTTATGGCTATTAGCAAGTTGACAAATTATATAGGATGTGAGGTGGGGCTTGGCCTGCAAAGTTTTTGGGTGTTCCACTTTGTGGGAATCCTCTTTGCAAGGAGTTTTGAACTCTCGTCTTAGCTAAAATTTCAAAGAGACTGGGTGGAAAAGGGCATGCTTCTCCGAGGGTAGTTGTCTCACCCTTGTATGGCTCCTCCTTGTTTGCTTCATGTCTGTCTTCAAGACCCCCTTTCTTTAGTGGCTGCGAGTATTGAAACGACAATATGGGCAATTCTTTTAGAGAACTTCAAGGAGACCTCCCTCAGTTAGATCAAGGTGGGTATGATGACGCGTCTTGTGGAGTATGGTGGTCGGGAATTGGGAATACCAACAGAAGGAATATGACATTATGTAGGAAGTGCTTATGGAGATCATTTTCAAGCCAGATGCATCGTGTCTAGGATAGTTGCTAGCCGTCATGTGTAGTTCTGTTTTGAGGATTTAAGACGATGTTGTGTTGTTACATCTAAAAGTGTATGGAAGTTCATTTTGTTTCTTTGAGCTTGGGAATCGCAAGGTGTTCAAATTTTGGGAGGATATGTTGGTGGGACAATTCGACTCTGGCTGCCTCTTTCCCTAGCCTTTTTCTTTTTGGTCTTCATAATTGGCTATGGTGTCTTTCATTGGCTACCCCATAGATCCAACCACAAATTTATCATGGAATCTTCACTTTCCTAGATTGTTGAGGGGTGGAGACCTTGAGATCACTCCACCTATCACAAAGCTTCAGACAATGTCCTTTCTTCCCATTCTGATAGGTTGCTTTGGCAGATTGACCCTTCTAAATCCTTCATATCTCTCACTCCTCTTTCCTCACCAATCTGCCTTCTTCCCCTATCTTCCGCCTCTCATCACATTTTCTGGCACTAGTCCCATCCAAAGTAAAACTATTTGGGTGGAATTTGGCTCTTAGGTGCCTTAATACCTTGGAAATGTTGCAACGTCTACTTCCTGGCTTTTATTTATTGCTCATTGCAGTGTTTTGTGTAAATAGGAAGCTAACCAGAATGGTCTTTTGTTCTTTTGCTGCCCGTTTGTGAGGGGCATTTTTTTTTTGTTGGTTTGCTTTCTCAAATGGAAGATTTCTTCTGTCTAGTCAGATGGAAGATGTGCTTTCCCTTGCACACCTTCCCTCTCTCCAAGAGGTCGGTATTAGGAAAATTGCTTTTTTGGCTACCCTTTGGTCAATCTGGGTAGATAGGAACAGAAGAATATTCCATGATGTTCAAAGTCCTATGGAGAATCTGATTTTTTTTTAATTATTGGAAACGGGTTATTTTATTCATATTGAGATAAAAAAACAAATACAAAGAGGGGAAACCTCTGCCCCAAAAAAGAAAAAAAATTCCAACAGACACCTTCCCCTTCCCATTTACAAGATGTTCTCCCATCTTCTCACGCATTCCAACATAGAAAAGTCCTATGGAGAATCTGTGGGAGACTATCAATTAAATGTTAATTCTTAGATTTTTGTGTCTTTGTTTTTGAGAAGCCATTCTTTGATGGATTGGTTTTTGAATTGAGATAGATGTACGTATGTGTGGAGGGTGGTTGAGGTGTGAGTTTATTTTCTGTTTCTTGTGTTTGTTTTCTGCTCTTTGTTTGGTTGTAGAAGCATTGCTGTTGTTTCTTCTTGTTCAGCTTTGTGTTCTTTTTAATCAATGCTGACATTAATAAAATTGTTTTTGTTTCCTGTCAACAAAAGAAAAGAAAAATTGAAGGGATATTAGCAATCACAAGGCTATTTGAAAAAATTGGATCCTGAACTCAATCTGCAGTATGACATAATGAACCAAATGCACCCCCTCTCCCTCTATTTTATAAGTTTGCCACCTTCTCCAAATCTCATGAGAGAAAGAAGAAGTCCCAAATATGTGAGAGGCTGACTCGAGGTACTAATGACAAAGGTGACACCAATAGGGTGAGAGGCACATAGACGGAAATCTGTGCTGCAGCATTTCCCCAATGTTCACTTTACTCTGAGCAGCTACCCAAGCAAGGAATTTGACTTCTGATGGAGCTTGTGATTTCCATGGAGAAAAATGGATGGTTAAGCCAATTTTTTTCATGGGCTAATGCGTCTTTAGATTATATTTGGTTTTTCTTTTCACAGGACATGATTTGAAGTGTCAGTTAGCACATTCACAGCTCCAAAAAAGGTGCAGGGATTTCCTTAATCCAGATATCAGACAGATCCACAAGAGAAAGGGAAAATTACAAAAATCCAAGGAATTCCATCTGGGAGAGGAGGATGGGGATTTTGATCCAGTTCTTGTTGTCCTGAAACAGTGGCAATCCCTTTGGATATTTTTTTCTGACTTGTCCAACCAATTTTTTTTATTTCTTTTCTTCAATGCATATGGTTGGCTACTTGTTGGGGGTTGGTCATGTCAACCATCCAGTTAGCTGATTACACCAAATAAATATCAGCACTGTTACTCCTTGAAAATCAGCCATGCAGTTGTAGGAGATGTTGAGCCTTCTTTTTGACCTTGTCGTAAATGTGTTCATGTAGTTGTACATGAAAAGTACTTTTGCTTGGCTTCTGCTCCTCTGAAATTGGAAAAATCTGCCTTCCAGATTCCTCGTCATTCATGCTCATCGCATGTTGGCAAAAAGCTTAGCTGAGTTGAGTTGTTGAGTTTCATTGTCATTCATCTCTTAAAACCCTGAAATGGCATGATATATCATTACTTGTGTGTTTCTTACGTTTGAAGGTGCAACTTAATGGTATTGTTCCTATAAACTTGCTAATCTTAGTTAAATATTGCAGGATGAGATAACTAACTCTAGTGGTCAAGTTGAGCCTCCTGGGATGCATATGATATATCTTCCATACTCTGATGACATTAGGCATGTTGAAGAGGTACGTAGTATCTGTCTTTTGGTGAAATGTTTTCCCTCATTATATTACATGTAAGGAACCTCAATTTTTAAGCAGATCCATATGGATGTCAATGCCATGGTACCACGAGCAACAGATGATCAGATAGAGAAAGCTGCTGCCTTATTGAAACGTATAGATTTAAAGGATTTCTCAGTTTGCCAGTTTTCAAATCCTGGTAAACTACTAATTCCATATTTTTATTCTTGAGCTTAATTGTGAAGCTTTTTCCTTTGCACAATGGGTGAGGTATGATTGGTATATGAGTTCATAGCTTCTATTGTCTATTCACGACTTCAGAAATTAAAAATACAAAAAATGATGCTGTTTTATATGCTCTATTTTGTTGGTTTTTTATGTGTGGGGAAGTACCATGTTCGCAAGGCCACACCTAGGAAGGGACTAGCCTGTTGCTTAGGCCATGTACAACTAAAATAGTCTGGACCTTACTAAAGGTAGGCGTTGGGGTCCTTTGAAAAGTTCATGGAGGGCAAAATATATACATATGTGTGTGTGTGTGTGTGCGTGCATAGCTTAAACATTGCAATGGCTTTTAATTGTGGTGTTTGTTGCAGCATAGGCAGAATTCTACAAAGTTCCAAACCTGTCATTGCTCCTGTTGGTAGACGGCTACTTTTGGACGACGTGGATGTTCATGAGTGATTCTGTTTTAGATTCAATTTTCAAGATGTCAAAAGAATTGAAAATGACTTGCTTTATCTTTGATGCCAGTACCAAGTTCCAATTCTCTCTATAGGAATGAAAAATGGCTGTTCCTTCATGGTGGCTAACCTATTTCAAAGTCGATCGAGTCTTTGTTACAAAACATAGTTTGATTGACTTGGTTTGTGAATTTATCTTGGAGCACGATGGTCCCCCCCATTGTGCTTGGCAGTTGGGTATGACCACCTTTTCTGATAGTAGTTGCCATTGTTTTATATGCAAGGGTCGTTGAATACTCAATAGTGTTAGGGACAATCAAAGCAAATTTTTCTAATGTGAAATTTGTTTCAAATTCAGTCAAACAACCAGGAGTAGCAAGGTTATTTATTCCATTTCTTTAATGCATGTTGTAACCTTTTACGCATTTTAAAGTACCTTCTCAGGGCTACTCGATACCTCCCAAAGTCACCTGAGGACCAACTTACAGTTACAGCATACAAATGACCAAACAAGTCTTCTTGTTATAATCATCATTATTGAAATCCATCTAAATATTCAAACGTCTAATCTATTTAGATATGCTTTCAAAGTTGTCTAGCACTATATCATATCTGGCCAAACATGATTCTAATATGATGAGTATGGTCCCTCAATGTAAGTTTCTACCTGAAATGTCAAAAGGTCAGCTCAATTGAGAATTTCCCTAGAAGTATTCAGTGTTGGTTCTGTAGTTCCTATCAAATGTTCTTACAGAAGTTTCTTGCAGCCTTGCAGAGACACTACGCAGTTTTACAGGCCTTAGCTCTTGATGAAGACGAGATGCCAGAAGTTACTGACGAAACTCTGCCTGACGAAGAAGGTTTGGCAAGGTAACCACAACCTTGTGTCATTGCTTCAGCATTCTGCTTTCTAATTCAAAATGCACCCGTATTTTTCTTCTTAAGCTTTTACAGAAGAACAAAGTTCATATATTCAACTTCAAAATTGAACAAATATTCATTAAAGCTTGCATTCTGCAGGCAAGGAGTTGTCAAAGCATTGGAAGACTTCAAGATCTCTGTGTATGGTGAGAACTATCGCGAAGCAGATCTCTCTATGAAAACAGATAGTGAAACCTCCAAAAAGCGAAAGGTGACCGCAGAGATGGAGTGTGCTAACTACAACTGGGCCGAACTTTGTGAAAGTGGAAAGGTGAAAGGAAATTCTGCAGTTCCCAGAACTATTTGATTCAACTCTAATTAATCTGTTTATCTTTAAAATTGTTGATCTATCGAATTCTGCAGTTGCATGGTTTGACAGTTGTGGAGTTGAAATACTATTTAACGGCGAACAACCTCCCGGTCACTGGGAAGAAGGAAGTTCTAATAAACAGAATCTTGACTCATATGGGGAAGTCAGGTAAAATGTAACTTTCAACTAGCAAAAACAGAATGTGACCATCAGTTCCTCTGGAGCCCAGCTCAGTCACAGGAGTAATTTTTGTTTGCATTTCATACACCTTTTTGTTTGTGTACGCTATTATGTGGTTCAGTGTTATATAATAGACTTAGAAATAGGACCTTATGGTGCTAACAAAATTATAATATTTTGAAATCGGAAATCTGTATTTATGTTAAAGGGTATAATTTTTCAGAAATCATTAATAGCAGTTTCAATTCAATGAAATTATTGGTGCCCATTTAGAATTGAATAGAAAATGATTGAAGTATTCGATTGGATGCATCCTCTCACTGCACCAATTACTTGTCAGTTTGGATTGAAACTGTTGCTTCCATGATAGAATCTCGGTGCGTTCAGTAGTCCAACGTTTAAGTATTTTTACTTGACGAAAGTAATCATGAAGCACTGAACTAAATAATACGAACAGTGCCAACCATTTGATCACATCAAACACGCTTTATGGAAAATAGAATACGGAGTAACAAGCCTTAAAAACTAAATAGAATACCAACATTGCACTAAATATACCCACACGGCTTTGAGCCCGCAGGCGCATCTAAAAGGCAGATGGAGCATCGCAGTTTCAAAATTGTGGGTGCAGCTTGGGATAGTATAGAATTATGATAAAAAGAAAAAAGAAAAGCAATCCCTAATGCATGTCGCATCATAGTACACCAAAATAAGCATTACACATTGCATTAAACACACCCATTACTACTACACTCGGCATCAGCTTGTGCACGCAGAAGCCTGTATCTTTCAATTTAAGTTTATTTGATGGAAAATGAAACATTGATTCCTATATTTTTCGTAGATTAAATGAATGAACAAATAAAAGGCCATTCTAACAAATTCAAAACCTATAGAAAAGAAAAGAGAGCATGAGGATAGACAAGCAAACAAGGAAAAAAAAAAAAAAACAATACAATATTTCACCAATTTTATGGCAGACATGCCATTTTGCCAGTATAAGATCTTGAAAAGCTATAAATCTACATATTGATAAATCAAGCTGAAGTATACCCGCACTTCTATTATATTTCACATTGCCAGATGAAGGGAAGAGAAAGGGTCTATAGATCACATCTCAATGTCATCAAGGTCTGGTAGAGGAAAGCGCAGAATTGCTGCAATTCCAGTCAGCTGTGCCAGTTCTGTTTGACACATAATAGGAAAAAAACAAAACACAAAATAAAAGTGAGGTCACACGTAGAAAGATAAAAGAGAATAGTGCTTTATGTTCCCATTTTTCTCAATATCCTGTACTCAACTATGTGTCGATGTCAGATTTCCTTGAATTACTTGTATTACATGTGATGTGAAATGATCTAACGGGCACTAATGCATTTTGGTCAGATGGAGAATTAACTGAAAAAAAAAAAGTAGGGCTCAAAAAACATAAGGCCGCATTTGTACCATGATATGAAAAGTAGAATATAACTTAAAATCTAACCAAAAAAAAAAACAACAATTTCTCATTTCTTGAAATTAAATTATTTTCATTGTAAATTTTGGAAAATTGATTGCAGGTTTCCCCATGGCATTATTCATATATCCAAAACTTTGGACACAGAAAGCTGTATACGAATCCTAAACCAAACACCAACCTAAATAGCAATGGTGCATATAGCAATACAACAAATGGAGTAGAAGCCTAACTAGTGCAGTGAGAAAAAGGAAAATGAAAGCTGCGGTAAAAATGGTTCACCAAAGATGAACACAAGTATTAACGGCTTTTCTAAATGAAATGGATCAAAAGTAAAGGGCCATACGTTCTCCAGATACATGCATTGATGAGAATATGAGACTAGTTCCTCCAGAATCCTTGACTGAGTCGACCAAATTCACATATTTTTTCCTTGTCTCTACATCAGCATTTCTGAAAAGGAAATTACAGCAACTTCTGATAAGATATGCGAAAATAGGAGAATACAAATCAATTATTGGTTCTTTTCAAAGCGTAGCGTGCTAACATTGACATGAATGCTAGACTATGAAAGAGAATTGTTTGGGCAAGAAAAAGGAATTAGCAGACTATGCTGACTTGTTTAGGGTTTCCTAATATGCAAGACTATTCTTGGTGTGTGCAAAATAACCATTATGGCATCTAAAAAGCAGCAATTACTACCAAAGGTTCACCGTCTAGCAAGAGACGGATGCAGAAGTAGCAGTGTTGACGACTTTATTATGATGGTTAAGGTTGTGAAGTTAACAAAGCTTCTTTACTCAATAATTAGCACTTACTTAAAGAGATCATCAGTGATTAGCAGTGTTTGAATAGCCATTCTTTCATGGGCAATCTCAACATGCTTTGGTCCATAGCAGACTCGAGCAGAATCCTAAAAATAACAAAATATAAAACAATACCAACAAGCAAATGGTAGAAGACAAGGTCTCAAAGAGATGAAACAGAATTTAAGTACATGTTGACAATTCAAACATGTAATATTTGTTGATCAAAATTTTAATTACTAATTATATTTTTTTAAAAACAAATAATTTTTTTACAGCTGATCCTCACATTAGACAGCATGTTGAAGAAATCTTTAAGAGCCCGAACCTGAAATGTAGCAAACACACCAAAAATAAAAAAAAAAAGAATAAAAGAAAAAAATGAAGAAACAGCTAATAATGCATATTGCATATTAAAAGAACAAAAGGAACCATAAGAGACATTAAATTTAATCAACTACCTCTTGAGCCGCTTTTGTATCTTTTATCAAATTCATGACGTTTGGAGCATCAAGAACTTCCCTTAAACTATGCCTATCCACCAGGAAATAGATGTCAGGATAAAGAAGAATCTTGTTGCAACTTGAAGTTATTTCTTGAAATTGGTAACATCCCAAGAGGAAATTTCCCCTTTTCACATGTAATAGGATAAAAGGATCGTAAAATAAGGATTGTATTGCTTATGTTTACACTAAGCGGTAAAATATATGCTGTCATTGACTAACATTGGCGACAAGGATCATATCATCGTATTTTTTTCACCAAGCTCTACTCATTTCAGGTAACATGTCACTAGTTGCTCTTATTTATTTTTGTTTCTAAAATGTGGTCATGAACAACAAAAAACATATATTGTAAAACCCTTGAATTTAACTTGTCTATCTCCTGATATTGACTTTTAGCCATCTGCGGAAAAGGATGCCTAGGGTAAAAAAAGGGAGACACCAAAATGATGTCCTCTACATATGATAGCTGGGACAACAACAGACTATAGAGATGTGGGCAAAGAAGCTAGCTAAGTGACGATTCATGTGATTACTACCAATTGACGGACTTTGAAAGACGAGAGCTGAGAGTAGTGTAATACAAAGAGAAGGAAAAAGAAATGTACCTAAAATTTTATTAAAAAAAAGTTTTGTAGGGGAAGCGAAAAAACATGCTGCCAGCATGTCACAAGCCACCAAACTGCAATTTGAGTTGGTTGATTTGATGATCACAATCTTTAAAAAAAAAAAAAAAAGAAACAATATTTTATTCATATAGGAAGAAAAAAAAAAATACAAAAAGGCAAGGCCCCAACAAAGAACACAACACAATTATAAAGCCCCACCCACATATAAAATATTATTCCACCCTCTCAACCAATCCGCCATAAAATAACCTATCGAAAGATGACCATTGCTGATTCAAAAGAAAGCAAGAGACTGAGATTCTTTCCAAATGTCAATAGGAAAACTGAACTTGTCATCGAAAATCCGAGCATTCCTCTCTTTCCACAAACACCATACCACCTCCAAACAAACCACCATCCAATGAACCCTTCACCTCCTATCAGCTTCCTCCCATTAAGGACAAACACAATGCTGGGATTCCTACATCACTAGCCTTGAAGCAAAAGGGAATTGTCTTTTCCACCTCTCCCAAACCAAGGAGGTAAAAGAGCATTGACCGAACACATGATTCACATACTCCCCATTTTTCTTACATTAAAAGCAGCAAAAGGGGGCCAAGAAGAAACGAAAAAATCTCCGTTGGATCATATCCTCCGTATTCACCCTCTTCCTAAGCACTAACCAAGCCAAAAATTTAACCTTGGATGGAACCAAAACCTTCCAAAGCCTCTTCAAAAACGGAAAAGGAAGAGAGGAAGGATTCTCAATCAAGGAAGAAAAAAAGAATTTAGAGGAAAACTCCCCTGAACTTTCTATAATCCAAACAATTTTGTCCTTCCCGTCCGACATAAAAAACTCCCTTAGCAATGTTCTAAGGGAAGCCTCTTCCTCTTCACACCTTAAGACCTTCGGAAGACCTCAAATGAAGATTTAGACACGACAACATAGAGACAAACTGAGGGACGAAAAACATAGAGATAGGCCAATTCTGACTGGAAGACAATCTATACAGTTGGGATACAACACCGACAAAGCATTCATGCCCCACCAAACGTCCTCCCAAAATTGGATAATCTCATCCCTCCCTAACCTCACCCTGATGAAAGGGTCAAAAAATTGACAAAGAGAAAGAATGAACTTCTATGGACTTTTGTAGGTCGTGCTTTTCTGAAGGCCAACATCTCTACCATTAACATTCATACCATGTTTGCTCCAGATCACTCTCCCCCAAAACTTGTCTTTTTCTTTTGGAAACCTCAAAAGCCATTTTCCTGCCAGCACTTTGTTCTTAGCAATCACATTACCAATCCCTAGATCCCCAAGATCCTTTCTCATTTGAACCTGTCTCCATTCTACTATGTGTATGTCACGGCCGTCATCTTTCCCACCTCATAGAAACACCTAGGTTCATGTCTACCATCACTTAGCCTTCTAAGGTAGGAGCAACGATTGGTTACAGCTTTGTGTTCATGATTTACAACAGCAGAAATAGAAACAGTCTATAAGAAAAAATAAAAAATAAAAAATAAGAGGACAAAATGAAGAAGAGAAAAAGGGGCACAAAATCAACATTTAATGTTATTTATATTACAAGATTAAATGTTATTATATGCTTATGCATATGTAAGTGTAAACTTAGTACATAGGTAGGTAATTTCTGGGTCATATTTTTAGGATTTGATAATTGACCAGACTTAGTGGGTGGGTTACTTTACCCAACCAACTGGTCTGAAATGAAGGGCTTAACCAGCTTAACTCATTTGGGCAGGATCAGGGGGTGGGTTTTGTGCTTGTCCCTGTCTAAAACATCATAGAAAGGCATCAAGATCATCTTTTACTTCAACTAGGAGGAAGCAAGAGTAATGTGTCCACTGAGATTAAAATAGATGCTAAAGATATAAATCATTTAGATTACAAAGAAAATTTGACTTAAGATTGAAAGAGCTCCTATTCTCAGATATGGCATATAGAAAGCATGCTTTCCTATTGTCTTAGTATGACTGGAAGTCAGTTCCACCTTCACAAAGCCACAAATAAAAATTGTGGATCTGCCATATACATTTAAAAGTGGTTCTAGTTTCCTTGAATAGAGCATACACACATTACGCTTTACAAAATGGCCTAGAAACACAGGACATTCCAAATTCAACAAGCTGCTTACATACGGACAGTATGACCAGCACATGTGTTTAATGGCAGTTTTAGTATCCATAAGTACTCTTACGAAAGAGAATATGCTTTTACTAAGTCAGAAAACCCTTTTGTTCCCAGGTTCAAGATTTAATGCAGATTTGACATTATGAAGGATTGACACAAAAAAAATAACAGGTTATTAGCATACTTGTAGCCAGAGCTGGTATGCACAAGAACTATACGCGACTTGTTCTCAATGATAGGCCTCAATTGTTTTCTTTCCGCCTCCAATAGCAAGTAGCGATAGAACTGATCCTGTGGCACATCAAAGACCGAAATTTACTAAGAAAAAACTGCATTGACTCCGCAATACAATCACTTCAATTACAAATTCACGAAAGATGCACATCCTACATAATAAATGAAAAGCAACCAAAATCGAGAGTTCTTTAAGTGGAAACAGCCAAGCCAAACCTCAAATAACAATGTAGACACAGAAATAAGGATCACAACAAAGATGAAAACTCAACAAGAGAAATACCCACCTACTGCCATATAATGAAGTTTTATCCAAAGAATACATATACTAATGAACCCCTAGTTTTGGATAGAATTGTACTTCAATTGTGGCAGTTCATACACTTTCTAGCCTTCAGAGGTTATCCTATGCATAGCCTTCTAAATAGAAAAACACCAATGAAAAACTGAACCAGTTTGGAAAGAGATTCTGTTGAGGTGAACCTAGTACAAATGAACTCCTAGTTAAATCTACAAATTCATATTTGCCAATTCTTAACGAGAAAAAAAAATATCCGTTTTCCCATTTCTCAAGACACGCAATGCTATCAGTTTGAAAAGAGATTCAGTTGGTGCTACTTGTGACAAGATTCAAAATGCTTCATACAAAGGAAGAAACCTAAGACAGGAAAGTTAAAAGAAGCTGCTTCCAAAGAAGATAGATCAAATTTTGGATGAGCTAAACAATTATGAGATCAATCTCCCAATTATTCAAATTTCTAGCGTCAAAGTTCTATTAGGCCTCAGCATCACCAATCATTTGGTTAAGTCCTGATTCTAAGTCAATGTTTTTGTTCCATGAAAAGAAAGGGTAGAAATCCAGTCACAAGACAAATAAGATCATAATACTGCTCTACAATCAATAAATTCATGACGCACCAATCAATCAACTCATGATATCAAACCAGCATGGGACTGAAACATGGTTGAACCTTCACCTCCACGGGGAATTAAGCCACCTTCAACTAGAAGAGATCACAAGATTAATAGAGATCATGAGGTCAACCATGCTACCAGAAGAAGAGGACCTAGCTCTCTGGATCCTAGCTCCAGCAGCTCCTTCAAAGCCCAAACCATGGTGCAAGTTTTACAAATGCACAACAACCATCACATGCTATCTTATTCAAAGCTTATCTGGAATGGACCACAACCATCCAAAATAAGGATAATGACATAGCTAATTATTTTGAGGAAAATAAACTGCTCTGATGTATTGCAGAGAAGGATGCCCCACCTTAACTTAAAACCTTCTATATGTATATTTTATGCAGGAAGGACGAGGACACAGTTCAGCATGTTTTCCATAGATGCAGCTTCACCAAACTGTGTGGAGAACTTGGTGTGAAGGATACGATCTGCCACAGGAGTACAATCTAATCGAGTTTTTTGGAAATATTTCGACACCAAGTACACAAAACTGGAATGTGTACCAAAAGGTGCATATGTTTGCTACTTGGAGAGCTGTGTGCGAGGAGAGAAACACGAGGATATTCAAGGACAGATTCAACTGTAATAGTTCGGTTGGCATAAGACTTTTCATCATTTTGTAATGTGGGTAGCTCATACTAAGTGGGCCACATTTTACGAAGTAGCAGAACTGATATCTAGTTGGAAAAACATTCCCCAAATTTTGGGATGAAGGGGACTTCTTGTCCCCAAAATCTATCTTTTAATATCAATACAATCTAGTTTCCTTTGTCAAAAAATAAATAAAAAAAAATAAAAGAATAAAAAATAAAAAATAGTGCTCCACAATCACCTTTTCCATGCAGAGCATGTTTTCTCATATCCCTTAGGTTTCCCAACTTGATTGTGTCAGCCAACTGAAACCCTGACGTCAATCCTTAACATGCTCCTTAGCTCCAGCTGGATATGGCTGTTATATCTCCAAATGATTCAAATCTTGATGTTGCAACTCGGATGATCAAAATAGACAAAGTGACACTTAAAGACCTAAAAGTAACACCAACCTTTCTACAGTTATCTTCCATTTCCTCAACAAAGATTTCTTCATCTCAATTCACAAAAGGCAACACAACCAAAAAGATTATTTTTCAACAGAAATAGTAAAACATGTACATATCTATAATATCTGAATGATAAGCATACCTTGAGTCAGATAATATCCCTAAAATAAATTTATCCCAACACCTCATCCACTCATCCAATGCAAAACCTTTTGACAATTTACAATTACTAACCCAAAATGATGCAATCAAATACAACTTTTCTCATACTGCCACAGCAACACACACGGCTTCTTTTTTTTTTTTTTTGAAACAGAAACTAATATATTATTAATGAAAGATAAGTACAAAAAGGCCAGATGAGGTATCCGGCTTTAGTTTTCATCATGCATACAATGCGATATGACACACACGGCTTCTTCAAACACTATAAATCCTTTCCTTCCACAAAGACCAAAGAAACACAAAGTGAACTACTTGTCCACG
>JAJIYU010004374.1:0-24393 GCA_030144865.1 Tinospora cordifolia | reverse complement strand
CTGGAGGAGTGTTGGATCCTATGGTGGGCTGAAGTCGTGTGTAGGAGGAATATGTCAACAGAACCCAGAGTTTGGTGCAGTATCCAACAAGAGACAGAAATGAAGATGATACATTCTCCCGGGGGGGCGCTGTCAAGGGTGCCAGGAAATTTTAAAATGTTCCTATACAGGTCTACGAAAGGAGATCAAAGCAAGGGGTGACTGTTTAAAGAACCATGCATGTTACTAATATAGGGGTGATGAGTGCTTCTATGCGTAATGGAGGAAGACAAAGGAGGACAGTTTTGAGCAGTGATGAAATCGGTGAGGACAACGAAGAGTTAGTGGATGAGAAGCTGGTAGAAGCACGCCACGACGATTCTTCGAGTTACTGTAGTAATACATTTGATGACCAAGACTTGTTTGAAGAGGAGGAGAAGGCAGATGATGAGCATTCTCATATTTGGCAAGCTCAGGATGCGGGTCAATTAGAAGAAACGAGATGCCTCCTAACTCTCAGCCAAGATGTTTCCCCCTCTATAGTGCAAACTCTAATTCTTCAGATAAGGAGAGTTGCCCGCTAGTGCAGGTAGAGAATCGAGAAAGTCATTTAGATCTTCAAAAGGGGGATTTTAGCAAGCCAGTTGACGCTCCCAGTAAGGAAGAAGTGCAAACCTTTTGGCAAAAATCGACGTTTAGCTGATTAAGTTAGAAAGGGAGAAGATGGAGGGGGCAAGATTGGGAGGTTGAGAGCTTGCAGTTCTTTCTATAGGTTGGGAGTTTCAGGAGTCTATGAAGATATTGTTTCGGAATATTAGAGGTTGTGGTCCAAGGATAAGCGGAGAATGATAAAACGGGTTATTGAAACTTACGATCCAAGCATTATCATTCTTCAGTGGTAAAGAAGAATGTTTTGGGTAGGGAACTGATAAGGTCTTTGGGACAATCCAGATTCAAAGATTGGGTTTATTTGCCGGCAGCAGGGTCAGCAGGAGGGTTGTTAGTGGCTTGGGAGGTCAGGAGTTGCTAAGTAGTTGAAGAAATCATGGGGCAATTTACAGTTAAAGTAAGGCAGATGAATGGGGAGTGGTGGTTATCTAAGGTTTATGGTCCGAGTGGTAGACATGGGCGTGACTACCTATGGCATGAGTTAGGGGCCTTAAGTGTGCTTTGTGGTGATTGGTGGTGTGTGGGGGAAGACTTCAAAGTGGTTTGCTAGGTTTCGGAAAAAACAATGGTAGATTTACTAGAAGTATGAGGGATTTTGACAGTGTGATAAGAGAATTGGATCTTCATGACCCTCCTCTTCGAAATGGCACATACACATGGTCCAATTTTCGAAGGAACCCCGTTTGTTAAAGGTTGGACAGATTTTTATTTAGTGAAGTGTGGGCTAATCTTTTTCAGTATTGTAGGCAAGAAGTAGGGGGTAAAGTGGTATCCGATCATTGGCCGATCTTCTTAAGCACTTCAAAACTAGAGTGGGGTCCAACTCCAAAGCGCTTTGATGGCAAATTGGTTCACCTTCCAGAATTCAAGGATAAGGTAGAAAGCTGGTGAAAGTCCTATAGTGGGAAGGAATGGGAGGGGTTTAGGTTTATGCAGAAGTTAAGGGTAGTGAAGAAAGAATGCTATTTGTGGGATTAGCATCATTGGAGAATGAGGGAGGAAGTAGAGAGAGTTGAGCGTGACATTGGGGCTCTTGATCGTCCGGAGGGGAGTAGTAAGTGGGATGAGGAGAAGATGAGGAAGCGCTAGGAGCTAAAAGGGGATTTGTGGAAGTTAAACAGGGAGATGGACAAGGGAGCTTGGTTTAAGGCCTGTATCAAATGGCTAAAGGAAGGAGATGCCAACTCAAAATTCAATGAAAGAATTTTGAGTGGAAGAAAGGTTCTGAATATCGTTTCTAAGCTAAAGAGGGATAATGGGGTAGTGATAAAGCAGGAAGATAAGATAGTGGATCACATAGTGGCATACTTCTCTGAGGTCTTCGGGAAAAGAACTAAGCAGGTTTGGGGGTTTGAAGGAATTCATTGGAACCCGCTTGATAAGGAAGTTTGCAAGAGAATGGAGGGTCACTTTTCGGAGGAAGAAGTTAGATACTCTTATAGGATAAAGGGAGGGAGTTGCAGGGGATCCAGGGATTCGTGGTGGGGGTGGATCTTGTTGAAGTAATGCATTTACAGCTCGCGGATTATACTCTTCTTTTCTTGGAAGAAGAAGAAGGTAATGTGAAGAATGCTCTAAGGATTGTCCAATGCTACTGTTGGGCTTCAGGGATGCGTCTTAACATGTTTAAAACTTGCTTAGCAGAAATTTTTTTGAAAGAGACAGTGCATCAAATTGCAGCTCGACTTGGATGTGAAGTGGGAGAATGGTCCTTGAAATACTTAGGAATGCCCCTAGGGGGCAACCCAAGGTCCCAAAGTTTTTGGGAGCCAATAGTCTCAAAGTGTGACTAAGAGGCTTGACGGATGGAAGAGAACATTTCTTTCTAAAGGTGGCAGACTTACTTTGATTAAAGCAGTATTGCATGCTTTATCGACATACTTCTTATCAGTATTTAAAATACCCAAAGGTGAAGCCTCCAAGATAGAGAGATTGATGAGAAACTTCTTGTGGGAAGGAGGGGGAGACGGTCATGGGTCTCATATAGTGGAGTGGAGCAAGGTTTAGTTCAAAAACGAATATGGGGGGCTAGGGATTGGTAACATTGTGACTAGGAACACGATCCTAGTAGGAAAATGGCTTTGGAGATTCCACAAAGAATAACATCAATTATGGGTCGGAGTGATTAAAAGCAGACATGGTAGGGACATTCATGGCAGGGATGCAAGAATCAAGAGAAGCACAACCTTCAAAAGTTCGTGGAAGTTCATTCATTCTCTACACCATTGCTATTCACCAGGTATTCGTTTGAAAGTAGGAAACAAAGACGATATTCAATTTTGGTAGGATGCTTGGTGGGGGAACGAGGCCTTTGCTGGTTTATTTCTTAGGTTGTACAGGCAATCTAAAGCTCATCATTGTCCAACTTTCTTCTTTACTAGCCAGATTGAAAGGTCAGGTGCAATTTAGTGGAATCTTCACTTGAGGTCTTCAGGAGAGGGTGATGTGAAGAGGAGGCTGTTCTCTTAAAGTTGCTGAGGGAGTGTGTTCCAAGATTGGCAGGACTGATTATTGTGGTTTAGAGAATCCTCTAGGGACTTTTCTTCCAAATCCTTCTTTTCGATTTTGACTATCACTAGCAGGGTCATTACAGATTATATGTGTCATGAGATAAGGAAGGCCCCAGTTCCTTCTAAAGTCAAGGTTTTCGCGTGGGAGGTGGCCCTTGGAAAAGTTAATAAGGGAAAAATGGTTCAAAAGCACTTTTCAGGGTACTATGTTTCTCCTTCATGCTGTCATTTGTGCAAGCTAAATGGTGAATTGGTAGATCATCTATTCTTAAGGTATCCGTTCTCCAGTTATGTTTGGGCTAGGTAGAGGAGTCATTTCCGCATCTCTCTAGAGACAAGTGAGTTGGATATTCCTTTCAGTGTTTGTCCTTTTTGCGAGAAGTTGGGTTCAAAGAGGCGTGCTTATTAGGTGGTGGTAAGTTTAGCAGTACTGTGTTGTATGTGGAAGGAACAAAATGTTAGGATTTTTGAGGAAAATGGCCTTTCTCCTACCCAAATTTGGGAAGAATCTTTGGTGCTAGCTTCCTTTTGGGTTAGTAATAGCTCCCTCTCGTTGCCTCGTTGGGTTGCTCCATTTCGGAGTGACTTTGAGATTGGAGAAATATTTTGTGATCGGTGTTGGGGGTTTTTGGCTGCGAGGGTGAGAGTGGCCTAAGTGTTGGCTTCTTCTAGCTGTAGTACTTTTTCATATATATGTATATATCAATAAAATTCTTGTTTCTTAAAAAAAAAAAAGAATCCATGTTCACTAGCTCTTCATTTTCCTTTTTTTTTTTTTTTTTTCGTATATACATCAAAATATGTACAATTAAGCTTACAATGGACAAGATGTTCACCAAACATAAATAAAGATCCTCAAGTTTGCACACACTCTAGAGAGTTCAATGTTTACTATTGGAAAATTTTGGGATTGTAGGTGTTTAAGGTATCTATCCATCGGCTAAAATTTAGAATTTGTTCACTAAATTAAATAACTGGAGCCTATAAGTGAGTTTGTAAAGGTATATACTAACAGGACCTCAAGTAACAATAAGGGCAAGCAGTTAGATGAAATAATTGGAGCCCAAAATTGAATTTATAAAACTATATAGTAATTAGTAATAGGGCCTCAAGCAACAATAAGGGCAAGCAGTTCTTGGAAATTTATAATCATTACAAGTTTGTGACAAGAATATTTTATTGCAAAAGCTTAGGTCACCATATGGATGGCTTACAAATGTGTCAATTAGACAGATTTACAAGCATGTTGCCGGAAATGGATCCAAAAATATTAGTTAGAGAACTGAATGGTAAGTTTTTTCTTCACACAGTGAATGTCATATCTCTTAAAAGAGCTGGATAACCATGATTTAAATGGTAGGATAAATAAACCAAAAGTAGAGTGATAAACAGATTGATAACCATCATTGCTAGAAACTACAAATCCATTTTCTCAAGTGGAAAGTCTGCCATATGAGATGAAGCAGTGGCACATCGTTTTCTTTTCTTTTGGTTTCATTTCACAGAAGAAAAAAGGGGTAAAAAGGAAACAAAGAAACAATGTTTATGAGATTAAAACATTAGAATCATTTAGTGAAAACTCAATAGATTTGATTATGTGAAGAGCTACTTGCCTGATCAAGATTTGACAAACTATTAGGGTCCTTACTAAGAGTCTCATAAAAAACTCTTAGATTGTCCCCTGCGGCTGTTTGACGAAATTTCAGCAGGTCAACCACGTACAAAGCACTGAAAGAGTAAATAGATAACGATGGATGAACAAAAAATTAGAAAGATATGCATTATCACAAAATGTGATCATAAGAGTTGAAGTCTTCACCTAATATGATATGGCTTTCCTCGCAAATGCTCCTTCCAGAATCCCTGTTGAAAGGACCATAAGAAAATGAAAATTAAATTTACAGGACATCAAAAACAGTTATGCATGCACATTTGCAATCTATAGAAATAAAACAGCTTGAAGGAAGCTTTTACTTGTCTCCAAAACCGGTACCCATCCATATCCTTATTGTTGTCACAGAAGGGTGTGTACGCTAATGGTCTTCCTTTAAGGTCCATGTCATAGAGTTCTCCCATGTCTGCCCTTACAATTTGGTCAGCATCGACAAATATAACCTGTAGTATATACACAAAATGGTGTTACAAAACCTTAAAAGCTATCAAAACACAAAGAAAATAAGTGGGAGAAGCATATTGGTTGATACATTTAAAATACATTTAAACAGCATGAAATAAAAAAGTAGGGAGTACCTTTTCCAAGGAAAGAGGGAAAATAACATCAAGAAACAGGATTTTATATGCCCAGATAATCCTTTGCTTTTCTTTTTGCTTATGCAGCCATGTAGGCCACTTATAGGTGATAAGCTCATACTGAAATCCATATTCTTGTGCCATGTGAGGTATAACATCCTGGTGACATCAAGAAAGAGAACGACCACTCAGAAAATACCTTTAACATTTTCCCAGTATGGATCCAATATGAGGATGGCCACTTCAATATTTTCAGTATGGATATCCAAAGAAGTATAAGAGCATCGCTGTCCTAAATATAAACTAAAAGAAATGAAATACAGAAATATGAAGACAAGGACCTTAAACTGAGGGGAAAGGTAGTTCTTTATGAACCAGAACTTCACTGGCCGATGTGTGTTCTTAAGAACACTCAGTATCATAATTTTGAGAAAGCGTTCATACCTACAAAAAGCATATTAAAAAAATAGTTACAATTGATTTATATATATTATGTACACATAGACAGAGACTAGATATTAAAAACTGAAAAATAAAATATGGCCTAGGTCAACAAAACATCTCATTGACAAGCAGTAACATGCAAGCACTGTGAAAAGCATCACTAATTTAAAGATAATGATCTTGAGATAGAAATCATCCTCGTGAAATCTTAGTTGTATTGAACTTCTAATTTCTTCCTTTTGTTATTCATTGAGGTAGGAAGAGGACAAGGCGGGGTTCATTTCATCTCATCCCACTGCAAAATGGAATGCACTTTCAGAAGTGCTCAAGTCTTACAATAAAGAAAATCTTAATAAAGAGATATGTTCATGATTAGGAGATTATCCTTGAAAAAACTGTCCATAATATCTTCTCCAAGTGAAAATTAGCCACATGTGCTCTACAGCTTTTATTACTTCACCACATTGTCATTCTAAAAAATGTAATCAATCCTAATTTCCTACTTAGACTTCATACTTCACGACATCTCATCAAAGTATAAATAAATAAATGTAAGTTATACATACATACATATATATATATATATAACACCCTTATCATTTTTCTTAAAAGCACAATGAACCTGATTACTTAAAATCCAACTTTCTCTCTCTAAAAGGAGGGTTATAAGGGCCAAACGCAAGACTCTAGAATTCTAAGCTAATCACTGACGTTATGGCCCTTTGATAATTTAAAATGTGAAACACAAGATGAGGCTAAGAAGTGAAGGAGATTATTTGGGTTTTTCTCTTAGTTCACGGAGGAGAGAGATTGGTAAGTTTGTGAGAATTGGATAGTTTGGAAACCACTAACAAAATGACATGCTTTTTAGCTTGAATGACCTTTTGAGGAACAAGAGGTCAAGCATGGAGTCTTTCAATATGAGAGAAGTAAAGCTTGAGGGCATTTACTTTGGGGTTCTTTCAAAAGAGCCAGAACATTGTTAAAGAGGATTTGATGAAGGTTATGCGAGAATTCTATGGAATAGGTATCACCAATGGGTGCACAAACAAGATCTATGTTTGCTTCATGCTTAAAAAAAGACATCCTAGGCACGCGACACTAAACACTTATGACTTAGTAGCCTTACCACAAATTTGTAAAAAATCATTGCTCCAGTCTTAGCTTGGTGTCTCAAAGATTTTATTCATTACATAAAGGCTGAAACTCATCATGTCTCTTGTCCATAGAAGACAAATTACTGATTAAGCTGTAATTTTCAATGAATAAATGGAAGATGAAACAGTAAGAGGCAACTAATGGTTTTCAATATTTAGTTTGTGAAAGCTTATGTTATGGTTCACCACAATTTCCTTGATTTCATTTATTTCCAATAAAGGGTTTAGATAGAATATGGAGGCAATAGATGTCAGGGTGTCTTCATAATCTATTGTCACCAATAAACCTAGAGGCAAAATCAAGAGTGAAAGGGGACTATGACAAGGACTATTGTCAATTTCCTTTTTGCTCTAGTGGTTGGTATGTCGAGTAGAAAGATGGACGGAGACTTCAAATGATTAGCTATTCGAATTTACTAAAAATTGGTACATTTCAAATTATCATGGATGATGATTTCCTCTAAAAACCAACTTTGCATCATCAAAAAGTTGTTATAACTTAGTCAAGGCCGTAGCTAATTTTTATTTGCTTCTAGATCCATAAAGGGCGCAGCAACATGCAATCGCTAGCACGGACGATGGGAGGCGAACGGAGCGAGATTACTAAGACAAGAGGAAAAGAATGCCGAAGATCAACATTACCAGAATTGACGAAGGAAGGAAGGAAATGGAGAAATAGATTGGACTAGGAGACAGACAAGATTTAAGAACAACTATGGTGGGAATTTGGAACAAAGATGGAGAGAACAAGAAGAGAAAAGGCGTCAGGTGGGGACTAATGAGGTGGCAGATCTAAGGAACAAGAACACACAAAACAATGGTGGGGCTTCGTGGAAGAATATTCTAATGGAGCAGGTGGCAAACAAGGAGGAAGACGGGTGGACATTGGTCAAAAGGAAGAAAAAAGGTAGTAATGACCAAAACGACAAAAGGGAATAGGACTATTCTTCTCACAGTCAAACCAAGATGTGGAAGGGGAAGAGCCACTTGGAGACCACGCAGGCCAGTAAATGCAAAGTGAGAAAATCTTCGAATGGAGAATAGCACTTTGTGTCTTTTCCAACAAAATATAAATATTTCTCTATCTGCTACACTAAAGACAGCCATGAGGCGGTGATGCAAGAGGTAACAAAAAGTCACCCATATCAGATTACTGTGAGCAGTGAAGCGATAAACTAGATGACAAAGAAAGTGAAGCAACTCATAACAGAGAAAGAAAGCTATCAAGGAATTAGTGTGTTTCGAGTAACTGGATTCACAGTACTCATGGAGGTCATGGTGAACGATAATGGTTGGTTCATTAAGTTGACGAAAATGGTGAACGGTCAGCATCAAAGTATAGTGATACCGGAGGAATGCACGACAGAAGCGTGGAGGAATTTGTGGATAGCGATGGATAACGTTATCCAAGAGGTGGCGGATGGACAGAAGAAGGAAATAATCCGTGCAAAAGATAAACGAGCTGAGGAGGAGAAGCAACAGAAGAGAACAGAAGAGGCAAAGAAGAACAAGGGTTTATGGAAGAGAGAACCCTGAAAAATATGGCAAGATGAAGAGGAACGTGTTTTATGAAGGAGGTTAGCACTATCAGCAGGTGGTGAAGTTCGTGGTGGTTCGGAACTTAGACGAAACCCCATAGAAGATCGTGGAACGATCAATCAGATAGAAGCTCAAAAGGGAAATGGCGTTCCAACGGCTGGATGTGACCAGAAGTGTGATATCATGCACAAAAAGGAATGAAGTGGATATGTTTAGATCACAAACATACCAAACTATGACTGAAGGCTATTACATTGAAGAGTGGAAAGAAGAAATGTATCATTATGAGACTAAAGTGGCCTGCCGGAATAGTTGGATGGGAGTGGAAGACATTAAGCAACAAGACTGGACAATAGAAACATTCAGCAAAATTGGGGAAGCCTGCGGTGGTTTGATTGACATAGCACAAACCACGATTTCAAACTCTTCAATGGAAATAGCATTCCTAAGATTAAGGGGCCATGAATCAGGATTCTTCCTTAAAGAGTTTGAAATCTATGATGAATTTGGAGTTCAAGAATTAAAGTTAGTGGAAATTGAAAGAAACTGGGGCTTGGAGGTGAAAGATCTCAGGCAACAGATGCTGGAGACGTTCACTGCACATCATTTGGAAGACATTACCGATGCTGGAGACTGGAAGACAGGTGGCCAGAGAAGCTCCAAAATCGAAATTAGGAGCAACAACGAGGACATGCGGCCTGAGAAAGATGATGTCAAGGCACTGATGAGTAGAAGATGGACAGTCGGCGGGGCTGGTTGGGAAGACGGTTGGGGCAATGATTACAGGTCAGCAACCTCTGACAAGAACAAAACACATCAGGAAGGATATTTTGGGAGAATGAAGGAGATGGAAAGGGAGGAAGAGAGGCCCAGAGGAAACCAACAAATCGAATCAGGCCAAGATGAGTGGAGATGGGCTGTGGGCCCAAGTAAAATAAAGACTTATGAAGTGGGCCATGAAGATGTTGAAGCACGATCCATGGAAAGGATGCAAGTAGTGGGCCAGGATAAAGGGAAGCAGACGGATGCAAACAACATCCAGATTTATCACCAGAAAGAAGAAAATCGAGCCCAAGATAAGAATGGGCTGATAGCTCGATGGGAAGCCCAGGCGGGAACTAATGACTCAGACATGGGAAGCGACTCCGACTATCAGGAGTACTGGGGCCACACTGACTCGGAGAAGGTGACGGAGATACAAACACCTGAACAGGAAGAAGAGAAGAGAAACAACAGAAGGATGAGTGATCCTGTGCTGCCGATCAACTGGAAACATGTTAAAGGTACATGTTTTACGTAAATCCTTTCCTCTGTCCCAATCTAACAGGGAGACAGGAAGCTCGACTTCATGTATAAGTCAACCATTATCACGAAGAAGAAAGGTTAAAGCAAATCCACAACAGCCAAGAACACCACAACAACAATCACAACCAATGGAAGGGGAGGAGAGAATGATGTGGAATAGGGTCCATGATGAAATGCAAAAGAGCTCTCAGTAACTCGAAATAGAGAGAGTTCGAGACTTCCAGTCTGCGATAAAGACGCAATTGATAACCATGGAATAAAGTAAGGAGCTGGATGGGTTCGATGGTCAAATGAAGATTATATTCTGGAACATCAGAGGCTGCGGATCAGCTGCAAAAAGAAGCATCATCAAGAAGACCATTGCAGAAGCAAAAGCAGAAATCATAGCGATCCAAGAGTCTAAAAGAGAAGTGGTCGACCATGAGTTGATCGCAAATTTGTGGAAACGCCGGTGTGTGGACTATGAATGCCTTCAGGCGATAGGATCAGCGGGGGAGATTATTCTTATGTGGGACAGTTGGAACATCATGATTCAAGAGAAATGGGAGGGGATGTTTTCATTAATAGTGAAGATTAAGGACTATGAGAATTTAGTTTGGTGGTTCACAACAGTTTATGGGTCGTGTGATAGGAAAGGTCGAGAGGAATGCTTGATCGAGCAAGCGGCAATCTCGTCCAACATCCAAGGACCCTGGTGCATAGGAGGGAATTTCAATATGGTAAGACAAATGAAGGAGAAGAAGAACTGCAGACATACATCTACCACAATGCAGATGTTTGATGAATGGATTGAAGAGATGGGACTATATGAACCTCAGATGAATAACCTGCGGTACACTTGGAGTGATGGAAGGGACAGACCTACTATGTCCAAGCTGGACAGATTCCTATATAATAATGAATGGGAAGAGAAGTTCAAGAACCAAAAAGTAAGGGGATTACAAAGGCTTAAATCAGATCATTGGCCATTATTGCTGAACACAGAGCCAGCTAAATGGGGACCAGGACCATTTAGATTTGAAAATACTTAGTTGTATCAACCCAAGTTTAAGGAAATGTTGGAAAAGGAGTGGAAAAAGGACAAGCCGAGTGGATGGGCTGGCTATAAAATAATGGTAAAATTACAGAACTTAAAAGGCAAATTAAGAAGATGGAGTAAAGGGCAAGTAGAGGAGGAAAAATCAAAATTGAATGATATGATGGAGGCCCTCAGGAAGCTAGATATGAAGATGGAAAATGAAGTTAACCAAAACATGACAGAGGAACGAAAACACATAATAGAGGAGATACAGATTCTTGAGGGAAGGCAAGAAAGAAGGGAAAGACAAAGAGCCAAGGTGAAGTGGGCAAAAGAAGGGGATGTAAATTCGAGATACTTCCACAGAGTCATGTCCATGCAGAGAGCAAAGAATATAATAACAAAGATCGAGGACCAAAATGGGAAGATATGGGAAGCGGATAATGATATCCAACAGATCATCATAAATTACTTTGCGAAGATATTCAAAGAAAAATCATCCATAAAATGGGGAATTCAAGGTGTCGAATGGAAAAATATATCAGAAAGTGATAAGCAGTGGTTGGAACGAGAATATGAAGAAGATGAAATCAGGGAGACAGTTTTTAGTTGTGACGGGAACAAGGCGCTAGGTCCGGATGGATACACCATGGCGTTCTTCCAACAAGCGTGGGATGTCGCTAAAGATGATATTATTGCAATCCTAAAGGAATTCCACAAGAATGCTATTGTCAACAGAAAGATGAACGAGATGTACATTTGCATGATTCCGAAGAAGTAGAACACCAAGAAAGTGGAGGATTTCAGGCCCATCAACCTCACAACAAGCATCTACAAGATTATGGCCAAGACAATGAGTAACAGATTAAGAACTATCCTGCCCAAAACAATTAGTGAGAATCAGATGGCTTTTGTAAGAGATAGGCAGATAGTAGATGCAATTCTAATCGCAAATGAGGCTGCTGAAGATTGCAGAGTTAATGGGAAGGAAGGGTTGGTTCTGAAAGTTGACTTGTTTAAAGCCTATGACTCTGTTCGATGGAGGTTCTTGGACTTTGTAATGAAGCAGAAAGGTTTTGGAGACAAATGGAGAAGCTGGATTAAAGCTTGTTTGCACACAGTTAACTATTATGTTTTCATCAATGGGTCGACTGGAAAATTTGATCACCGTAGATTACGCCAAGGAGACCCTCTATCCCCGTTTCTATTTATTATAGTGGCTGACGCGTTTTCAAGAATCATGGAGCAAGTTGTCCAGATAGGAAGATTGGAAGGAATGCTAGTAGGTAAAGAGAAAATCAGATTGCACCACATTTTGTTCGCTGATGACTGTTTGGTATTTATGCAGAATAAAAAGATAGAAATCGACACAATCATGGAGATTCTCAATGCATTCTGCTTTCTATTAGGTTTGGAGATCAACAGGAAAAAGAGCCAACTATTAGGTATCAATATGGAGGAAGAGACAGTTACAAATCTAGCCACAAATCTTAAACTTTCTGTTGGAAAATGGCCAATGTAGTACCTTGGCGTGCCACTAGGAGGAAACCCAAACAGAATAGGATTCTGGGACCCAATGGTTCAAACCATAAAGGGGAGAATAGCTGGATGGATGAAGAGTCTTCTATCAAGAAGAGGAAGATTAACGCTGATTAGATCAGTATTGGAAGCCTTGCCAACATACTTTATGTCCATATTCAAAATGCCGAGGAACGTGGTGGCAATAATTGAACGACACATCAGGAACTTTTTATGGCATCACACATATGAGAGATCCGTGGACATAATCCGGTAAAATGGGATCAAGTTTGCCGTGATATTACCAAAGGGGGGCTAGGCATAGGGGGCTTAATGAAGAGGAATACTGCTCTAAGAGGAAAATGGCTATGGAGAATGCTACAACAGCCAGAGGCACGATGGGCTAGAATCATTAAAAGTATTCATGGGACCAAAACTCATGGTAAAGATGCTGGACTTAAGAAGAAAAGTAGCCATAGAGCTCCATGGAAAGGAATCTACAATATTTACAACCAGATAAGTCTGTTCATATTATGGAAATTCGGCAAAGGGGATAAAGTGAATTTCTGGGAAGATTAATGGTGTGGACAAGGCAAGCTGAAAGATAGATTTCCTCTCGTATTCAGAAAATGCACTAAACAAAATGCGACAGTAGCAGAATTTAGGAGCCACACGATGCATGGGGAAAGAGTTCATTGGGGATGAAACTTACATTTGCGCAGCAGTGTGGAAGACAGTCATATGGAGGAGTTAGGAGAATTATTGTCTACTCTTAGCAACTTCTAGCTAAATGAATTAAATGAAGAAGATCAACCCATATGACAAGGGGAAAAGGATAACAGATTCTCGGTTAGGTCTTTTATGAATAAATTAGAAGATGGAGGAGACTTTTAGACAAACCATATTAGCGAAATAATATGGAAGGTCAAAAGTCCAGCTAAAGCTCGAATAGTGGCATAGTTAATGAGGAAGATCAGCACAGTGAATAATATCCAAAATGCTTTCATAACTATTATCTAAATCCTTCTATATGTGTTACGTGTAGGAATACTGCAGAAACGACCCAACATCTTTTTGGTGAATGCACGGTGGTACAGAAAGTGTGGCGTTGGTGGAATTCGAAGAACAACGGTATTGTCCCTCCTAATGGTGAAAATCTATTTCAGACTCCGGCAGTGGTGCTGAATGCCAGAATTCAACCATATTGGAAAACTATTTTGTCACTGTGTTCTATTGTATTTGGGAAGAATGCAATGCAAGAATTTTCTTAGAAAAATGTAAATCGGAATGGTTAATTTGGGAGAGGTCCAACATTTTGTTCTCAACTTGGATCTCGGTGTCTAAACTAGGAAAGGGTTGTAGCTTCGGTGAATGGTGTTGTAATGGGGGAATATTATATACCAAAGGTAGCTGGTCATTTTTGTAACTTTCAGCCTTTAGCCAGATGTCTCGTCTGGCTAAAGTTTCCTTTATTAATATAAGTATTCTATAGTTTCTTTTCACAAAAAAAAAAAAAAAAAAAAAAACATGCAATCGCTAGCTTAAATTTGGACATAGTTGTTTTAAAAGAAATTGATTATAAGTTCCCATACAGTTTCATCTTTTCTTGAAAAAATTAGGTTGTATCTTTCAAATCATGCAAAAATATTGCTCATTTGCCATACATTTCTATAATAAATTAGGTTTACTAATTTTTATAACAAAAAGCATGATTGCTAGAAATTTAAAGCAAGGCCACAATCAACCTTCCACACAGTAGAAATAGCTACATGATTCAAATTCATATCACTTTTGGTTAAGGTTTTAATGAAAGGATGAACAAATTTACATGTTACAGATTGATTAGAATTAAATTAACTAGCCCTTTTTTGCTTTTAGCAATTATGGCAGAAGACTCAAGAAACCAAATTTTACTTTCTTTGAAGGTTTGATTTGGAAGGTTCATTACAAAGGATTGCAAGCCTGAACATACGCATTATAATTCTAATGCAAATAAAAAATGATTTGCCCTTGTTAAGTTTTAGTAATTATGGTGTTGGTATTTTCAATGAATCACCAATTTGAAGACATCTCAGGGAGAAGGTGCCTAGGCATAGTGTTAGGTGCCGGGGTTCTATAAATATTTACAAAGTCTAGGGAGATCTCTCTATTTTCTTTTTTTTTCTTTTCTTTTTTTCTTAAAAGTTTTAAAAACAAACCTGCCTCCCTTTCACTAGTAAAGCCTAAAACCATTTTTTCTTGAGCCGATCCTTTCCATTGCTTTAACCAAGAAACATCATTGAAATCTCTAGTAATCCTTCAGCTATAGATATTTGCTGCCAGCAAATAATATATATATTTCCATTTGATACAAGAAAAAGCTTGCCATGAAGTAGTGCTTTATGGACATGAATTTAATTTAATTTAATTAACATGAAGTGTTTTTTATCAAGTCATGAAAATTTAACATTTGTTATCGAAAACTATTAGATGTAAATAATTTGTATATGAATTATCTAGGGGGCTATAAGTAATTAATTAATTATTTAAGGATCTATAAATAATTCATTTATTGCCTAGGACACATCAAGGCTTCCCCTAGGGTATTCATCACTTATACATGGCAAACCATCTTGGCACCTTGAAAACATTAGCTATGACAGCCTTCACAACAAACTTTATGGTTACTACAAGATTTACTAAAGGGTCTAAACATTAAGCATTGTCTGGTCAGACAGGTAGAATACTCAATAGGTAAAAAAAAAAAAAAAAAAAAAAAAAGAGAGAGAGAGAAGGGAAAAAAGAATGTATGAGCCACTTACAAGTGTCCAGAAGCTATTGAAAATATATTAATTGTCTTTCCATGCCTTCCACTCTTGTGGTCCTAAGGATAACAATGTCAGAACAATCAGAAAACCTTGTAGATTGTGTTGAAAAATCAACAAAATACAATGACATACTTTTTCAACATTTATCACAAAATCCTAATGAAAAAAAATTAATGGTCTTTTTGGGGTTAGATGAAATATAAGAGTTGGAAGAGGTGCTTATTATCAAAGGGAGGTAAATTACCTAAATTAAGTTGGGTGCTTTTCTTACCTATTATCTCTCCATTTTTTTAGGATTTTGTGAAGTTGGTGTCCACTATTGAGAAGCTCACGAGGATTTATTATGGGAAGGTGTTGATAAGGCAATTGGGTCTAATTGTGTTCCACGGAATATTGTTCAAATGAAGGTTGATCAAGGTGTGTTGAAAATTGGCAATTGACATATCAGAAATAAAGCATTGGTTGGCAAGTGGTTATAGCATTTCCCAAGAGAGCAAGACCTATTTTGGGGGAAGGTCATCAAGAGCAAGCATGAGGACACAAGGATTAATAACAAAGCGACCTTTAGAAGCCATCAGAAATTCATATCCTCTACTTACCCCTCATTTTCCCTTTTGGCAAGGTGACAGCTGAGCAGTGGAGACGCAATTCCTTAAGGACAGTACTCTTGATGTGGTAATAGTTCCTCTCAGATGATGTTTCCTAACCTTTATTGTCGCGTTGCTCCCCATGACAGACTAATTATCATTTTTGTGCTCAACCTAGGAGACCCCACTGTGTCTTGGGACTTTCACCTAGATAGAACTATTCTTCCTAGGAAGGAGGACATGCTTTCACTTTTAAGGATATTATTCAATATCTTTTACAGAGGAACACGACTGACTGGTTATTGTGGTCATGGGACCTTTAAAGACTCATTACTACCAAATCTTTTGATTCCTCTGTCTTTCATGAACCTAATCTCCTCCCTTTTCCACATCATAATGCTGTTTAGAAATTTCCATACCATCAAAGGTTAAACTGTTGGGATGGCTGGATGGGTAGTGTCCCATGGAAGATTAACACGGGATAGATTGCAGAACAGATTTCCCAACGTGTCTTTCTCTGCAGTGTTGCTATGTCTGGAGGCAATGCAAAGAGTTTGTGAAACATCTATGTGGACAAATTTCATTTGCTTGTGAGGATTGGAGCAAGTGGAGATCCCATTTCCCAGTAGTTACTTCTAGTGAGGAAGTTGTGGGTGCCCTAAATATTTTCACCTACATTGGTAGTATACGACCAATATGGAAAGATCATCAGAGAGTGGTATGTTTGCGAGTAGTTTGGTCATTGTGAATGGACTGGAATGCAAAGGTTTTCAACAATGTATTTGCATTAGTTGGCAGCGTGTGGAATTCAGTCATTAATCTCTTTTTCAATTGCTAGTAGTAATCTATACATAGGATATATTCTGGGTGATTACTACTGACCATAAACTCCTGCAATACTCATACACAAGATGGTAATGGAGAGAATGGAATAGATTTTCCGGAAGAAGGTTCACCCAACCATCTCGGATACAGGATAGCATCTCTGGATCACAGTATCTCTCTCAAATCAACAGAGAAGAGCCTAGGTCAGATCGCTTCTCTAGCAACAGTATGGGCAGAATGGCAGGAAAGATATGGAAGAAATTTCAAAGGAAAAACAAAATTAGAGTCACAACTTCAGGAAGAGATTAAATTCTCAGCCAGTTCTTGGGTTTTTGCAGCATTCTTAGTGAAAGATTTCTCCACAATTGATTGGCTATTTACTTGGGATGCTTGTATGACTACTAATGATTCATAACTCTGGTCTTACAATGATACCTAGCCCCACAACTCCACTCCTCATGGACAATGATAGAATTCTCATGATTAATAAATAATGTTTTGTTTCCTCACAACAACCCCCAAAAAAAAAAAAAAAAACAGAAAAGAAAACAAATGTAAATATTTCCATTACCATCAACTTTTTCAAGCCTTATAAATATTGCTCTAAATTTTCACAACTGTTACAACAGAAAATGATCATTACAAGCAATGGGATGACTCCATATATACATATTTAAACCTGCTACTCCATGAACATGCTCAGGGTTGAAGTGGTTAATTAAATTTGAACATATAACTCGCACAGAACTCAAGATGCAACAACTCTTTACTTTTTGGCAACTGCATTAAACATCACCATGCTAGTAGTTTGATACTCAGAAGAAGTTTATTAAATAAATAATTTTCAGTCCTCAAAATAGAATGAGATTGTTTTATTAATCACCAATAGAGATATGTCTACTACCTCACTCTCAGGTTGACTGACTGACTGCTTACTTAAGCCAAACAAGAAGTAGTGTGTTCGAGGTTCGAAAGAACAAGGCAAAAAATAGGAAAGAGCACAGATATAGTCTTGAAAGCAAATATGGCAGCAGCTGCGTGGAGTGGATTAAGTGTCTCATTACGAAAGAAAAATGAATTTTTGTGAAAAATAATAATAAAATAAACATCCATAATTCATAAGTAATAGTGTAATACTAATAATAATTCATAGAGTAAAATAAGTGATTAAATATATGATTAATAAAATAAATTATTAAGTATACAATATGTTAATATTATAACACAACATAAATTAATCCCATAACATTTTGGATAATTTATATGTTTAAACACATATAAGAGCATTATGTTGGTTTTAACAAAATCTGTATTCCACTACCTAAATCAAACTACCCTCCTCCACTATATAATTCTCTTCATGTCTCCACTCAAGCAAGCGTGTGTGATGTGTATTCATGGAGAACAAACCTGGACAGATGTACACCAAGAAGAGCATTCTCTTCTCTTCTTAAACACACGTACAACAATGACATTACCTATTCTTCATCTTCCTCTTTCTTCTTCCATACTTGCAATGCAAGTTTAGGGAGTACGATTGCTGGATTTTTGGGTCATCTTGAGGGAAATTGAAGATGCTATTGTCCACAAATGAGAGGGCACGAGAGATTGTCCAACATGGTTGAGTTTGAGAAGATTTCATGATTTCTGTAACAGAGGGGAGAAGAACTTCATTTTCCAATAATGGTGCAGAGGTAGAGGAAGTGGAAATGTTGGTGTAGATGTTGCATAAGGTTCAGATGTGAGACTAGGAAGATAGATGGACATGGATAGGAGACTCCTCAGGTATACTATGTTAAATGTTGGAGTAGATGTTTCTCCTCTCTCAACAAAACAGTCCCAAACTCCAGGATCATAAGTTCATTCGGAAAGCCAAAGTTCCAATGAAAGTAAAGATGTTGGGTTGGCCCACAAGAACAGGGAAGATAAGCCCAAGAGGCAAAATTCAGAAAAGATTTCCTAACTTTTATTTGCAACCATGGTGGTGTTACCATGCAGGGAAGCAGAAGAAGATGCCTCCCACATCTGCGGCAGATATAAGCTTGTGAAGGAAATATGGAGCAAATTGGAAGCAGGTCACATAAATTCTAAAGCTCTAGAAGAAGGAAGATGGTTTGAGATGCCAAAAGTTTTAAGGCGTTCACCTGTTAAGCATTACTGCAAATTTGCACTTTTTGCCACTTGGTAAGCTTTATGGGAAGAAAGAAACAGAAGACTCTTAAAAAAAAAAAAGAAAATAAGATAGGATTTGGCATGGAGCAGCATCTCTCTTTGCTTCTTGGGTTTCAGTTTCAAAATTGTCTAAAGGATATACTTGGATGGAATGGTTAGCAACTTGTCCTCCATTGTGTATTAGTTTCGAGGATAAAATTTCGTTGGTATTTTCTATTTTTTAGTACTGTTGGGATATCTCATCCATATCTTTGTACTTCTAGCTTTCTCGTTTATAATCGGCTAAAAATATTAAATAAATAATACCTAAAGTAGAAAGACTAATCAATTATTTCTTTTATCGTCCCCAACATCTCGATATTAGTACAGATGTTGAGTAAATGTAACTCACTATTCAAAGAAAATATAAAATTATTATGTTTCCTTTGAAAAAAAGAAAAAAAAACCAAGATAAGCAAAACATTGGATCCAAGAGTACTAGGTTAATAGTGAAAGTTTCTAACAAGGGCAAATGAATGTAGTAAATGAATAAATGGAAGAAAATCAGCAATTGAAGAATTAAAAAAAAAGTGATGGATACAGAAATATCTTTTTTTTTATTATTATTTTTTTTTGAAAAGAAACTAGGACACAGAAATATCTAACTTAGAACAATGGGGCCTTTCCTTGAAACATGGAGGAGTGATTGAGTATTCGGGAAGAATTGACAGCAACTGGCGAGTCAGCAAATTTTAAAAGTGAACTGAATTAATTGCTTGACACAAATCAAATGAGTGGTGAGATACATGCACCATAATCAAACACTGTATGCAATAATTGCCTCAGAGCGTCCTATATCTATGTAAATTGATTAAACTTGAATTATAATCCAGTTCCAGGCAATGACAAGAAATCATATTAGCGATTAGCTATGACTCTGAAATTTAAAAAGGAAACAACAATATTACCATCACAGCTACTTTACTCTTCTTAGAATACTCATTCCCACCAATCAAATTGGAAGCCCATTTCTATCAATAAATATATATATATTTTTAAAAAAAATCAAATGAGTGGTGAGATACGTGTACCATAACCACACACTGTATGCAATAATTGCATCAGAGCATCCTATATCTATGTAAATTGATTAATCTTAAATTATAATCCAGTTCCAGGCAATGACCAGAAATCATATCATCAATCAGGTAAGACTTTGAAATTTAAAACGGAAACAACAATATTACCATTACAGCTACTTTACTCTTCTTAGAATACTCATTCCCACCAATCAAATCAGAAGCCCATTTCAGTAGGTTAGCATTCCAACTATTGGCATTTCCCTGCAACAAGAGCATCCAAGAAATTGGGAGCAAATGCTTTGTGCTACGGAGTGACAAAAATAATGCAAGAAATAAAAGGTAAAGCATGAACCTTCTTCTGCTCCACCAAATGCTCATCATCAACTGATGAAGATAATAAATTTTCATGTTCCATCCCCTTCTTTTTAGATACTTCCAAATGAACTAATTTACCACGCAAGTCATCTATTATGATTTGAGTTACATTTTCTCTCAATTCGTAGAGATCACTGCTTCTACCCGGGGCAAGTTGCAGGTACCATACACCAGGTGAAACTTTCATTTGCCAATACCCCAAGTTGGCCATTACAAGAGTGTCAACCAAGTGCGGCAAGCTCTTAGTTCCAAGAATTAGTTGAAGGCCTCGGGGAGGATCATGCTCTTTTTCAGAACAATGACCTGGATACAATGATTTGTGCATTGGTACCATAATTAGCCACAAATATATAGACATTGGGAAAATCTCAAATTCACAGCTGCTTAAAACATCAGAATATAAAATTGAATTTAATTATAAAAAGAATATATTACCAGTCAGAACAAGGGCTTCAAGTTCAAAAACAGCTTGTAAGGTCCTTGTTTCTCCTAAATTCTCAAGCAAAATATTGTCCAGGTCATGTCTGCCAAGTACCAAAAACCAAATCACACAATAAACATCTAATTGTCCATTATTTATATCTTTTAGCAGAAAACTGTAGAATAGAGAAAGCCATGCAACAACATATATTTGACAACATACACAGCAATTACTGGCTCAACAAGCCATGGCTCAGGAACATCAAGATTCATTGTGAGGGTTTTGGACAAGGGCATACTTGCAAAAAATGCTTTTGGCCCATTTATCGAATAATCAGTTCCACTAAAGTCATCCTGAAAATGTGAAAGATGAATAAGATACCCAACATCTCAAGTTTTGCACCTTTACACAACAAAATGTATTTATAATACCATTGTAGGCAGTACAAATCTGTAGTAATTTTTTAAAGGGAGGTCAACAAGAGAGCTCTGAAACAAAAACAAAAGATTTTGTCAGTACTAGGAAGGCAAAAAATTAACATATGAAATTCCTCATTAGTAGAACCTACTATAGTATCTATTAAGATTGACATGCGCAAAAGTAACAGAAACTGAATCCTTTCAGAAACAACATTAAGCAAATATACACAAGACTAAAACCAAACCACAACTAAAACATCTTAACTAAAAAAGCTGCCAAAAGTAAAAACATCTTGTGAAGCAGCCTATGCAGCGCCCTGTTGCTATCATTTTGCCAAATTCTTCAAGCATCGCCAACTTAGAAATTTGCTAATATTCATAAATTCATGATTTTTATTATTTAATGATTAGATAAAATACATATTTTATAATAGTTGCTGTATTTTGCTATCTTAATAAAAGGATAAGCTCATATTTATAATTTTTTGACAAGAAACAAAATGAAGGGCATTACACATAATTCCTAGACAAAAAAATGAGTATCCGGAGATTTTCAGTATCAGTTTGCCAAGCTATACATAATATTCTTCCATTTTTTTGAAAAAAAACTGGAATAATATATTAACCATTCCTAACTCTTAAACATTCCCATCAGATGAGGTTTCCAAACATGAGAGCTCAAAATTTTGTAGTGATCGAAGTATCCTATTCCAATTACATAGCCATTGAACGAAATTGTAAACCCTAGCAATTTTTGAAATTAACACCTATGTAACAAACAAAATTTGCAATGAATCTCACAAAAGCTCCACATGTTGGTGATGATTCCTAAATATCCTTGTATTCCCTTATTCCCATATAGTAAGTATACCATGCTACAAACAAAAAATGATTTTGCAATACTGTTGGAGGGAATGTGGTGACAGCAAGCTTGCAACCAGAAAATGTTCTTTTGGTATCAGAACCATTAAATTTGGCAGTTTAGACATCCACCTGTTCCATATGAAGTGAAGGGTCTTGCACTACCCAAAAAAGTGTTTAACGTCTTCGGCATCTTCCCTACATAGACAACAATAAGAGGGGCATAAAGTATGATTAGGGAGTTTTTTTGGGATCACAATTCAACCTACTTAGGCTAATTAACCAGGCTAAAATCTTTGCTTTGTTTGGGCTAGGGTTGTCTAAATGAATAAGGAGCTTGTGAGGCCCCTATCCAAAGCAACTTGCCATCTGGATCAGAGGGTTGAAATTGATCCAACATTTGGGCAAGATTTTTAACTTCTCTCATGCTGCTCCCCTTGGGGATCCTGCTAAGGTGGAGGTTCCATGATCATTGATCTCTTTCTCAACTTCCATCACGCACTACTAATGTCGAGATTGGTTCATCATGAACTTTCAGTAGTCTATACAAGTTCGAAAACATTTCTTTAAGTGTCGATCTCCCGCACCATTCTTTTTACCAAAATTTCACATTGTTGCCATTACGCACCTTCCATCTTTGTGTGGGGGCTGAATTGGGAGTATATTCTACAGATAGCTTTTCATGGGGATCTAAAAGTGACCTTCTGGTTAGGTGACACGTCTATTCCATTGCCTTGTACGTAGTGTATGCTCCAGATAATCCTACTATCCTAGCCCATAATGCTTCGGCTGATGTTTTAATTCCTCATAGCCATTTGCCACGTTAATGCTCTATTTCTCAACAACTTTCTCACTCTTATGCCACCATACTATGTATTCCGCAAACTCTCTCCCTCCCTCCCTCCCTCTCTCTCTCTCTCTCTCTCTCTCTCTCTCTCTCTCTCTCTCTCTCTCTCTCTCCCTCTCTCCCTCTCTCTCTCTCTCTCTCTCTCTCTCTCTCTCTCTCTCTCTCTCTCTCTCTCTCTCCTCCCCCTCTCTATCAATCTCTCTATCTCTCTATCTCTTTATGTCTCTCTCTCTAGTATAATGACCTACCTCGTCCCCCAAATTGCTCTCTTCCATAAAATCCAGAGAATGGCCCCTCCATGTAACTGTCAGTTGGAAAAGGATATCTCCCAGTTCGTCCCCGTCCACGTGCATGGAAGTCTTTGCCACGTTGAAAGCTCCCACGGCCCATAACATGTCCACTACCACCTCTTCCAAACCCTCTACCTGTAAATATTGCAAGTTTAGACAATGAAAATCATTAATCAAATAAACCAATCTCTGGATTTGGTTATATCATACCATATCTGGAGAACCCACTTCCAGCACCACGGCCAATGCGAAATCCACCACATAACCCTCCTTTCACTGCCTGAGTCTTGGGCAATGGATTTGAAAGTCTCACTTTGACTCTTGCCTAACATCAATTATTTACAAGAGAATGGTATTTATTATTCCTATGTTTAAAGCAGATTAGTTACATCAACTAACAGCATGTACAAGAAACTTAGATGCATACATTGCGCAACTAGATTCATAGGTTTGCATTAAAGTCAACATTTTTATAAATGAAGGAGTGTCCAAAGAGTTAAAAGCCGAAAATAATGATCACGAATCAGATAATACGAAGCCCAGACAAATCAAACAATTCATGAAGGTCCCTTGGAGTACTAATATATAGATGGAAAAGAGGAGGCATCTGCCAAAGCAAGACCATCCATCTGATCTATTCTCTGGTGAGTACAACCGTACAAAAGCACTAGAGCCTCAAGTGGTGAATACCAACAATTTGAATCCATATTATTGATTTCCACACTGCTCAGAAAGATGAATAAACTGGTAATGTAGATGGCTTGAGTTCTGGAAATCTGCCTTTTTTATCAGACGACAGGAACCTAAATTCTTGGTATCATTTTCTATAAAAAATAATATGAAACACAAACCACTTTCTACCCACAAACTGCAACCCTGGAAAACCAAAAACAAGTAGGCATAGTGTCCCATTTGTATACATATCCCAGGGGTTGACTTGTTCACTTGGAAATAAAGGATCTGAAAAGTTGCCAAAATGAAATCTAAATACCGGTACATGGTTGCCTTCAGCACAAAACTTATAGTTCATATTCTTCTTTCCATTAGTATTCTTCTTTTCATTGTTATCTATTATTCACCACCTCAATTGAGTTTTCACCAAACGGTCACTCATTTATTTTCTACTACTCTTTGGACAATCTACATATGAACAATAAATATCAGAACATACCCTATGCACATTTCACCATCATGCAGTGGGACCATGAGTACATTTCCATTAAGTAAGGAATTTGGATCATATATCAGGAAGTTACCTTTGACCTCTCATCCCCCAATTCAGTGTTATTCAAGCCATCAATGCAAGCAATTGCAGCATCGTGGGTGTTAAAATCAACAA
>JAJIYU010004373.1:0-24399 GCA_030144865.1 Tinospora cordifolia | reverse complement strand
TGATAGTGTGTGATGTAGTGTAGTATGTCGAGGCTTAACAGTGTCTTGGCAAGCTCGGCTTGCGAGCGGGTTTGTTGGGGCACTGTGCCGGTCGGTTCGCCCTTCATCCTAAGGAAGGGGTCCCGACATTTTGAGAGTTAATATGATGTATAGGGGGTAAGGAAACCATTGTAAATATTTTAACTTAAACTTTCGCTATTGCTACGTTTAGAAGACTGTACATAATCTACTTTTGCTTATCTTCAATTCCAACTACATTTTTATGTCATAGTTACTATTGCATATCTTATGATTACTCTGATGGTGTTGTGTATATTATCTGAAGGATGCTTAGTAGTGTTCCGGCGAGCTTGGCTTGCGAATTGGTTTGTCGGGACACTGTGTCAGTCGGTTTGCCCTTCACCTTAAGGAAGGGGTCCCAACAATGTTGGTATTAGAGCCCCAGGTTTTCCAAGTAAGTAATAACAATTGCTATTAACCTAGGGAACCTCAAACTAATCACAAAAGTTAGGAAAACCCTAGGAATGACTAGAGTAGCATAGCGAAATTATGGATAAAAACTTTCTAACTTCCGATTCATAAGAAGATGAACCAAGTTAGAGTAGCAATATCATGAGGGAAATTAGACTGTCATTGGGAGTTAGTGAATATTTTAGACTTAAAAATTTTCAACTTTGTGGATTAGACTACCACTTAGAGAAGTCATCTTAATGTGTAGTTATCCCTGGTTATAAGTACTTAAAGTTGTGATCTGCTTAATCTTGGAAATGACAAAAGCTTAATGTTTTATGCAGACCATGATGCCTACTCAACATGGGGGACCACATAGGATCCTAGAGCTGGTGCCACCGCCACCACCTCTGATTCAGCCCGAGCAAGACCTCATACGAAGGCTCAAGGCTTTGATCAAGGAGTTTACTAAGGCTACTCAAGCCCAGATAGCCTTATTGAGAGAGAGACTTGATAGGCTTGAAGCTGAGAAACAGAAGGCTGAGCCATTAGCACCACCTGCACCAGTTGTACCCGAGATTGGAGCAAATGAGAAGGCGACAGACCCCACAGAGGAAGCCCTAGTGAAACAGGGAGATGAGGCTGCTCATGATTGCCTCCTAAAAAGGTTTTTGGACTTGAGACCCAAGGAGTTTCATGGGGGTTCTGAGTTTGGATGTAGTAGAGAGCTAGCTTCTCAATTTGAGAAGAATGCAGAGACATTGAGGCTGTCCAAGGAGAACCAGGTACTCTTTGCTACGCATGTGCTTGAGGATGAGGCCACCATCTAGTGGAAGGCCAACCAGACTATTGAGGGGCAAGTAACTTCATGGGCCCATTTCTAGGAATTGTTCTTGAGTGTTTACGTCCCTAAGACAACGAGAGAGCATAAGAAGGTGAAATTTTTGACCTTGCAATAGGGGGACATGTCGGTGAGCAAGTATACCCATAGATTTCTTCAACTGGAGGCTTATGCTCCCGAGTTAGTGGGCAACCCGAGGAAAATAGCAAGATTCTTCCATCGAGGGCTAAGGGTCAATATCAGGCAAGCGACATCGACATCAAGTGAAGCCACCCTTGAGACCATATCGAGGGAGGTACTATAGTTCGAGACAGACGATAGGGATGAAAGTCCAATGGTCTAGATAGTACAGGGTGCCACCTTGCAAACGTAGCCACAATTAGGATCACAACCACTAACTCAGGGAAGTTATCGTGGTGGACCCCAATTAGTAGATGTTAGAGGAAGAGAAAATATTCAAGGGGACAGTTTAGAGGGGAGCAGAGTCAACCAACTCCTTCAATCTCGATCGCTGCCAACCCAGTGCAAGCTTATCACCCGATGGGACAACCATCGACCCAGTATGGGACCTGAGGTAGAGGTTGAGGCAGAGGTAGAGATTCAGGGCACATGGGCTATGGCTAGGGCTAGAACTATCAGGCTAAGCAGGGGCATTAGATTACATGTTTCCCATGTGATCAGCCAAGCCCCAAACAATATGACTGCCCCATGCTTGTACTAGCTTCCAATATACCCACCAGTACCATCACTCTAGGGAGAGCACAGGCAGTCACTCAACCTAACCCAGAGGCTATCACGACGTTGGTAGAAGGTACTGTTTCTATTTTAGATTCTATGTTATATGTGTTTGTTGATGTTAGCTCTATTTTATCATTTATCTCTAGACATACTGAAGATAAATTGGGACATAAACTTTTAAGGCACCCACTTGGCTCATATTGAATATTGTAGTTAGAGAACGTACATACCCCAACCTGATATGTGAGAGGTGCGTGTTGAGGATAGGTTTCTTTGAGATTATTATTGACCTTCGGGTATTAGAGTTCCTAGAGCTTGACGCTATACTCGGGATAGATTGGTTAGCCGCATACCATGCGCATGTTGATTGTTTCGCCAAGAGGGTAGTGTTTCAGATACTATGGCAATTTGTTATTATCTTTCAAGGTTGTTCCTTTAAGAAACCGAGAACCCAAGGCAGAATGATGACTCAATATGAGATTCATGTTGTAGCCGGTTTAACTATTATAGATGAGGGACCTTCACAGGCGAGTATTAATGAGATTCTTATCATCAAAGATTTTTTGATGTGTTCCTTGAGGATTTACCTAGTTGCCTCCCAAGCAGGAAATCAATTTTATCATTTGAGGTTATTCCAAGGATGCACCCATTTCGATCTGTCTTTATCCAATGGCTCCTAAGGAATTACAAAAGTTGAAGGTCCAACTAGAGGAGTTGTTGAGTATGGGTTTTATTACTTCTAGTGTGTCACCTTGGGGTGCTCCACTTTTATTTGTGAAGAAAAAAGACGAGAGCCTCCATTTGTGTATTGACTATTGACAGTTGAACAAGGTAACAATAAAGAACAAGTACCTTCTTATGCGCATTAATGACTTGTTTGACCAGCTTAGAGGTGCAACTATGTTTTTGAAGATAAATCTAAGGTTAGGAGGGTCATGAAAGATGATATACTAAAAACAACCTTTCAGACTCGCTATGGGCACTATGAGTTCCTCGTCATGCAGTTTGGCGTAACAAATGCCCCAACAATGTTCATGGACCTAATGTAGAGAATGTTTTGTCCCTATCTTGATTCATTCATCATTATCTTTATTGATGACATCCTTATTTACTCAAATATTAGGGAAGAACACGCTGAGCATTTGAGGATCACACTGCAAACTTTTCAAGATCACCACTTGTATGTTAAGTTTAGCAAGTGCAAGTTCTGGTTGACAGAGGTTTGATTTTTAGGCCATGTGATAGGAGTTAAGGTATTTTTGTGGATCCAGCTATGGTTGAGACTATTATCAATTGGCCAAAACCTACCACAATGATGGAGATTCGTAGCTTCTTGGGTTTGGCAAGTTATCATCGTAGATTTGTGCAGAATTTTTTGGGGATTGTTGCACCAATGACGAGACTTACATAAAAGGACATGCCCTTTGTGTGGACAGATAAGTTTGAGTAAGCCTTTTTTGAGCTGAAGCATCATTTGACAAATACACCACTACTTGTGCTACTCGAACCAGGCTGTAAGTTGGTGATCTACACAGATGCATGCGAGACAGGCCTTGGGTGTGTGTTGATGCAGGGTGACCAAGTAATTTCTTATGTCTCACAACAATTGAAGGTGCATGAGAGAAATTACCCTGTCCATGATTTAGAACTGGCAATAGTAGTGTTTACACTTAAGATTTGGCGACACTATTTGTATGGTGACATTTCACACTTTATTTTGATCATAAGAGCCTCAAATATTTGTTTTCTCAAAAAGATTTGAACATGAGGCAAAGGAGATGGATGGAGCTACTTAAGAATTATGACTTTACTATTGAGTACCATCCCGAAAAAGCCAATGTAGTAGATGATATGCTAAGCAAAATATGGGTTGAGATTGCTTGTGTGGCTAGACATATGTCTCAGGAGTGGAGGATGTTTGATTATGTGGCAGTGATAAGTATCCACAAGACTTCGATTGAGCCTAGAGTCAGTGCACATACAAGAACCAGCCTGTGTTGCTTGTTGAGATCATAGAAGTGCAGCTTCATGATGTTGATTATGTGATGCTCTGGGAGTGGGCAGACAACACTTCGTGTGTGGACTGATTGATTGACAGTGATGGTGCACTGAGGTTCAGGAGACAATTGTGGGTACTAGATGACCTTCACTTGAGACAAGAGTGCTAGCAGAGCTGCATCTCTTAAGGTATATCGTTTATCCAAGCACCAATAAGATGTATCAGGATGTTCAATGTACTTATTGGCGGTCGGGGATGAAGCCAGTTATTGCAGCTTTCGTGCAGAAATGTGACACGTACCAACAAGTTAAGGCTGAGCACTAGAAACCTGGTGGTTTACTACAACCCTTGGCTATTCTTGATATTACCACGGACTTTGTGGTGGGGCTACCTTGGACTTAGTGAAGACATGATATTATTTGGGTCATTGTGGACAGAATGACTAAGTCTGCTCATTTCCTCCCGATACATAGCAAAGTTTCAGTTGAGAAGCTTATTGTATATCCGCGAGATCGTGAGATTACATGGGTCCCCAATGTCCATTGTGTATAATAAAGATGCTCGGTTTACGTCCCATTTTTGGCAAAGCTTGTAAAACTAGTTGGGGATTAGACTAAGCTTGAGCACAGCCTTCCAACCATAGACTGATAATCAATTTGAGAGAGTAATATAGATTTTAGAGGATATTCTCTGTGTATGTGTCCTAGATTTTGGTGGTGGCTAGGAGGATCACCTGACATTGTGTGAGTTTGCATATAATAACAACTACTAGGTGAGTATCGGCACAACACCGTTTGAGGCATTATATGGTCGACCTTGCCAATCACTTACTTGTTTGGCCGAGGTTGGTAACATAGCAGTTTTGGGCCCTACTTTTGTACAAGAAAAAAATGAGATAATTTAGCAAATCCATCAGAACATGAAGGCAGCTTAGGATAGACAGAAGAGTTATACAAATAATCAAAGGAAGATCCATGAGTCCGATGTTGGTGATCATGTACTCCTTCAGGTATCACCTCAAAAGGGGCAAACTCGATTTGGCATTTCAAGGAAACTCACTCCACGACATATTGGACCATTTAAGATTCTCAAGAGAATAGGTCTTGTTGCATATCAATTGGCATTACCGCCTCAGTTAACAAGAGTACACAACATGTTTTATGTGCCAATGTTGAGGAAGTACCTCACACTCGATTAACTGAAGATATGTTGAATTGCGAGAGGATTGTACATAGAATGAGGCTCTAGTAGTTATCATTGATCAAGCCATGAGGAAATGGCGCAACAAAGAGCTACCGATGGTACATGTACGTTGGCAGTTTCATGGTGTTAAGTAGAACATATTGGAGTGAGAGGACTGTATGGCAAGTCACTTCTCTGATATTATGAGAGTTGCTCCTTGATCTCTTATTGTCTTAGTAAATTTCAATGACAAAATTGGTTCTAAGGAAGGGAGACTGCAACGACTTGTATTTTTGAACATTGAGTCAACGGGTTCGACATGTATTTTCATGTATGAATTGATGAATTATAAATAAAAATACATGATTTTGCATAATTTGTATAAAATTAATGAGTTGTTTTAAATAGAAATAAATATCAATGCTTTAGTTAATAAATTAAATAAATGGTAATGATAATAATAAGTATTAATAATGGGGAGCTCATTAGATGTTGGGAAAAAAAAAGAAATAAAATGAAATGAAAATATTTATGATGACAATTAATAAAGGATGATGGAAAAAATGGAGATAAAATTATTTGATGATGATGGGAAGATGGAACCATAAAGAAATATATATATATATATATATATATGAGGTGGAGAGATAAATGAGTGGGTTTTGAAAAAAAATGAAATAAATAAAAAGAAGATATATACATGAGGTAGAGAGATAAGGAAGCTTGACTTGTGGTCTTGTAGTGGGATCCACCCCAAACCAAAATCTATAAATAACATCATTCTCTCATTGTCCTCTCATCTCATCATCCGAGAAGACAAAAAAGAGGAAAGAAAATCAAAGAAGGGAAACGAAGAAGGAAGAAGAAAAAATAAAGAAAGGGAAGGATAAGATAAAGAAAAAACTACCTTCATTATGTAAATTTGTTATTTTGAGTGAGCTATTCTTACCTCTTTTCAATACAAAATAGCTATAAAAGTTATAAATTCAAGCTTTTCTAGTGTAATTTTCAATAGAAGTGTTAATCTATTGCGTAATGCAAAATTAGGGTATATTTTTACTAAGAGTAAAATTATACATTATGTATATCATTATGTTCATATCAATGAATAGAACACAGATGCATAATTTATTTGTATCAAAGTAGGCCCTAAGAATTTATATAGTAATTGGAAGCTAACACATAGAGGTATATATTAACAATGAAACTTTAATTGACAAGTAATGAAATGTCAAGAATGAAATTCTGGACTTCTTAATACTAGAATTAGGATTTTTGAAAATCAATTTATTCAATTTGAGGAGTTAATAAATAAAAAATGTATATAAAGTGATATAATGTCAAATAATAGATAATGTTATGTATAATGTTGTATAACATTATGAAATACTTCACCTAAAAAAATATATAACGTAAGGAATAATTAAATTTTTTCTATTTACTGTACTAACCCGCAAAATTATGAAAATATTGGTTATTGTATACCAAAAGTAAGACACGTGGCAACGGTATAAGTTTTTGGTATTTGGGAGTTGATATTAGGAACTTAATTTCACCATTTGACATTGCTAACCATGTTTGACCCCGTCAATCATCTAGGTCTACGAATGTTCGGCTTGATTAGAATGACTGTATAAATTGAAATTGATAAATCAATAGGTGGACCACAATTGACCAAGTTAATCCTTTGATTAACCAAGGATCATAAAGTTACATTTGAGTCAAGTTTCATGTAGATATTAAGAAATCGTGTTGATTACGCGGGATCAAACATTAACGGGACACGATCGGTTATGAGACGAACACCGGGAGCTGAGTATCCTTATGAGTAGTGTTTTCTAATTTATCACTTAAAATTGTTATTATGTTCATAAATGAAACATTATTACATATTGAAATACATTTTCAGTCTTAAATGGGGTTTTCCAATGAAAATGTGCACTGAATCTCGTTGTCTAAGGCACAAGTTAGGGTATTGGATGTGCTTGAGCTTTGAGGACCAGATGCTGCCGTACCTGGAGTTACTTTCTGTGCAGGTATTGAGGATTTGAGGTGGTCACACATGAGGTATATGTTGGAAAATCCTTAGAATATTGTATAAGAATATGCCTAATTGCTTGGCAGCCCGCTCAAGTGGATTTCTTATTACCTAGAGGCTAGTGAGAGCCTTGGTATGTATTTTCATCATTAAAATTGTTTTTAAAACGAAAGGTGCACGATTACATTGTGGGTTTAAAATTCATTGACTATTACATTCACTCGCATAATATTATTGTTTATGCATACATAACATTGTTTTATGGAATCTCTGATTTAAGTTATAGATTAGATTACATTACTTACTGAGCCGTTGTGAACAAATTTGGCTTACTACTTTAACATTTCAAGTTCTTCTACTACGGACAAAGGAAAAAAGGTGATCATAGCATAGTGCAACATTCTCGTTTTATTTTGGTAGGTTATCTATGCGATCTATCATTTTGAGAGTTAATATGATGAATAGGGGTTATGAAATCATTGTAAATATTTTGACTTAAATGTTTTCGATATTGCTACATTTAAAGGACTGTACATAATCTACTTTTGCTTATCTTCAATTATAGCCGCATTTTTATGTCTTAGTTATTTTTGCATCTCTTATGATTACTTTGATGATGTTGTGTATAGGATATAAATGAGACTTAACAATGTTCTGGCGAGCTCGACTTGCAAGTGAGTTTGTCAGATTACTATGCCAGTCGATTCACCCTTCATCATAGAGAAGGGATCTCGACTATTATGAATAAGTTAAGAGAAAAATTATAAATAAGTTAATTTAAAATTAATGTGTTTATTAACATGTTGATGATATAATTTTTTAAAAATAATTTTGAACTTAATTTATTTTTAATAAATTATTTTCGTTTTATATTTTTATTGATATTTTTATAAAAAAAAATTATTTATGTTTTATATTTTCATTGATATTTTTATAAAAAATAATTTTAAAAATTAGTTGTAAAAAATTAAATAGGTTATATATAAGTATGCTATTATGACACGATTAAGAAATGGGTCAAGTTTGAATTCGCAAATCTAACATGATTAACAAATAGGTTGAGTTTGAGTTTACAATATTTATTTATTTATTTATTTATTTACAGCACAACTCGTTTATAACACAATAATACAAATTGTCATCCCTACTGCAACATCCCAGCCCCAGAATCCAGTCACAATCATTATTGTCTAGGCGCCTTTATCTCTCAACTCGAGACATGTTCATATTATAGTGAGCAGTCACTCCTACTCTACATACGGTTACTCCCAATTCTACTCTTCGGGCTCTAGGATGTTACTGTTTCTCAATACCATCTCTTGGTTTATTTATACAAGGTCCCAACCCATCATATATCAGAGTAACAATTCACTAATTCATCACATAAATAAACAACATAGGAACAATAAGCTAAATGAAATAAAACAACTTACCCATAACAATAATCAAACGTTAGCCCCATGGCCGAGATTCATATAGAATAGTAACTACTTGGCTCAATAACGGACATCAACAAGTAACTGAACAAAATAAATGTCACATGGGTCCATTGCCCTACAACTGAACAAAAATGAGTAAACTCTACTCCTACACAACCTAAACAGTGAAGTATACCACAACAATAAAAAATGACTCCATCTTCAATTGGCAGTGCAAGTGCCTTCAGTGATTACCTAAAAAAAAATGAGTAGGATGAACTTAAGAACCTCGTGGATCATATACAACACATTTCAAATGTTATTAAAGTCAAAAACATCAAACATGAAAACATACAAACACTTATTAAACATTATGCATTCCAAACAGTTCAATTATTTAGGTTGATGTTAAGACGAAAAGGACCCTCCCTGGTATTCTCCATTAAGTCTAGAATATCGAAATAATGCCCACAGGCTAGTTATTTATTCAAGACCCTATCTCCGGAGTGATGTCTCACTCGATCATCAACCTTGACAATCAGTCCCTTCTCACTATTGCCATGGTAGCATGAAACTCGCCTAGGGTTGAGAATACCCACGATGATACCAGACTACTGTCATAGTATCCATATCACTACGTCGGTACGTGGTTAAGCTCTTTATCATCTTTGTTTTAGTAACCACTAGCATGCACATTCATATTATCATCGTAGAATATAAACACATAAGATATTTTGATCAACTATTAATCGTGCATCAAGTCACACGATAGATATAGCATAATATCAAAGCAAAATTATCATGTGAGAGTCATACAACGTACTTTACATGTATCATAGACATGCAATCATCCAAACAGATCATGGTCACATTCCTAGTTTTGTCCTTGTTTTGGTACCCAAATCTCTTTGGGTCTTAACCTTTAAGAATTATAAACCATTTTCTCAACATTTGTAACATTTCTAGTAGTATAAAGTTAGAATATGATGCTTCCCTAGTAACTATAACATATGGTTCGTGTAATAGGTTATAACTGGGTGAATATCATGTATTTCTATCCCTAGACATCTCAGTAGGAGGGAAAAACATTATATGGATTCATGTGAGCGAGTACACAAACCCAGGTGAGCGTTTACCATGTTACCATAGTAGGTTATTGCAGTAACCCTCAATGTTAATTACATTACTGCGGTAATGCAACATGGTAATCCTAGTTTTGGCAAACATTGTCGTCATTACCACATTAGCATGGAGCGTTACCGTGGTAATGTGATAGGAGACAGTGCACTATCATGATAATTACCGCGATAGTCATGTGATTTTCCAAAATTCTACATCCTCGTCTATGGTTCCTCATTCCTCTTTGAACATGTGGCCTTAATACTATACACTCTAGGCTCAAAATACGAATCACAAGGAACAATAAAGCATTATACCTTAATCTAAGTCTTTGTTTACCCTTATTCACTTCGAAACAAGGCTTTAAACACTTCTAAGGCTTTGTTGCCAACAAAAGAATGAGCGTTAACGTAAATAGTGTGAAACAATGATCGGGAATGCGTATTCAATGTATTCAATGTGAGAAGAACACATCACCTTGTCTGTATCATGGTTCTACAACTTGTCACAAGACAATCTCCCCACACACTACGAGATTCTTCCCTACTTGATGCTTGTGAGACAATATCAAAGGATAGAATGGATCAAAACCAACTCAGAAAGCATGGAGAAAGGAGTTAGGGTTGAGAATGGGCAACAAGTGGTGGTTTTGGGGAGAGATGCACATCTGCAACGAAGATGGATGAAATTGGGGTTTTCTATGCAACCTTCTAAATATATATACAACGCATAACTACATTAGCACAATAACATGATCGCAATAGCCCCAAACCTTCCTATTTCTGAGTTTCTAATCACATTACTACGCTAGTCTCAAACACTACCGCGATAACCAAGATAAATCCCATTTTCTACGTTTTGTACACCATTACTGTTGTAGTCCATGTGACTATCACGATAACCCTTGGTTGATCACCGCATAAAGCCCTAATCTTCACTCTGATTCATTGATTCTCGTGCACATCAACTTGTACATCCTATGTACCATGATTACATGAATTTTTCTAAGGTATTGCACTTGAAATATTTTTATGAAATTTATTTTAATTTATAAAATCTTCTATGAATTTTGAGGTATGACACCTACTAGCTTATATCAACAACAAAACATTGTAAATAGACAAATAATGATTATTGCTCCTACCTCTAGCGAGGTGTATGTAAGAACTCAGTTTTTAGTACTTTTTATATCTGTACATTATTTTTCATCTTGGGGCATGAGTATACATGCATATACATTGTTTTGTCTCTTAATTGTTAGAGAATTTGAATTCGTTACATCTATTACAACATAGGCAATCCTAGGTAATTTAACTCCTTGAGGGCACTTGGTGCCTTGACTGTGATTAATCATCTTGGCCTTCTACAATGCTTAACTTTTCAGTTTTCCAAAATTAACTAGTTTGCTCTTTCATTTGAATTAATCAAATTTAGACATGAAATTCCTATTAAACAATAATTAACATGGAAATCATTCATGCATGGAAACCTCACTCTAACAAATCAGAATGTATATACAGGCTCATAATAACCCAATGTTATTTTTTTAACATTAGCTAGGCCCAACTTCAAATAGATACGTTTGAGATCTGTGTATATTTAAAAACGTTACATATTACAAAAACATTAAACATAACCTCTTGCCAATTTTAACAAATATATTATATAATCTTGGTGTCAATATTACATTCCCACAAATTACACCCAGCTACTTACCCCCTTTCATTATTGTTTTGAGAGTACCATATGTATATATATCATACTAAACCTGCCCAAAGAAAGAAGCAATGAGCAAAGCAAGCAAGGGAAAAATGTCAAGTTGAGCATTCAAAAATATACAGATGATGATAGACTTATGCATCAAATATCATACTTAAACGAACATTTCTCAAAGGAGCGAACCCTACAAGTGCCACTGTTATACCCAAAAGTTCATGTACTATACTGGCATTGCCTTATTTCATCAAGACGAACTAAGAACTCACCTATTTTTTTGTTTTTTTGTTTGTTTTTTTTTTTTTTTAATATTTTGGCTGGCGCCATCCATTGTTTTTAGTTACCCTCTTCCGCACCTTTCAAGTACAAGGACTCACCTGCATCAGCATTTTGGGTCACAGTTGAGTTGCCGCCTCCTCGCCCTTCTCCGGACCCTACACTCCCCACATCCTGTTTGCTCGCCACAGTGACTCCCCTGCTTGATGTCTGCAAGCCTTCAGCAGCGACACCACGGCCATAGTCAGGGAAAGCACCACCAGACCCAAGTCCCCCGCCGCCACTGCCTTCATTATGCAGCATATGCAGTCCATTGTTGGTCCCAGAGCTCATTCCAAGTTGCCCGTGCAAGGCTTGCTGCTGCTGCAATGTTGACAATGGCTGCGCATACAACATGGAGGATCGAGCAGCCATAAGAGACTGTGTGGTCATCTGTTGGGCTTGTTGGTGCTGCATGTAGTGGCCACCAGGCTGCTGCATCATGGCATTTGGGAACTATAAACCAAATAATAGCAAGCATGCATAAGGATTAGATTAGTCCCTTTCTTCATACCAATAGTGACAAAATGAAAATACAAAAATTGTGCACAGAACACGAGGATGTTGCACCTGAGCATGCATAGTAGGTGGCTGCGGTTGAGAATCAGCAATTGCAGCAAGATACATAAGGTTGCGCTGAAGCCTTGCCTGGTTCCTACAACAGACAACATGACTAGTCATGATTTTCTAGTAAAATAAGGCTACTCTAGTAAAAATCAAAACAGAGGAAATAACTTTATTAATTTTCTCATTGATGGTCTGTATGAATAAAACAAACAATAATAACCAACCACAGCCAACAGCTCCCATGACCAATTTGAGAAAGCACCAAAGTGCTACCTATTGACTCAAATACACAATTTCCCATGTACAATTTTCCCATCACATGTATTTAGCTGCACCTTTGATTGAACCCACTACTCCCACACCAAGAGGAATCATCGTTGTACAGAAGTTTACAAAAAATATTCAGATGGCTTTACACTCACAGCGGCAAGTTTTACCTTATATGCCACATCAAGAAACATCAGGAGATGCAAATTTTCCTTTGTATATAATGGAGTACAATGTCAACATTGACAGATTTTCAGAGCTTGATCATCTTTTTTTGTGACCAACATAAAGATTTTTCAGCCATTTTTTCATACAAAAACAGTAAAAGTGAGGAACTACAAGAAAACATCATACAAGATTCAATTTCTCTTACAAGGAATAGGCAAAGAACCCAATTTAAAAACTGTAAAAATCACAGAATCTGCAAATCTTTCATAAATTGGCTAAAAGGAACTAAATCTGATCATCAACTATAAACACTACTATTCCATTATCTCTTACTCATCTAAATGTTATTTATTCTCACTTATCACAGTCTCATAATAGTCTTAGCATCAAGTATCGGTAGTTAAAAAGAGAAATGTACATTTTTCCATTTCCAAGAAAGTTCCATCCAAGATATAGCACAAGAATGTGGTTTATTATTTGCCCTACAGCAATTTAGTGTAACAATATTCATCAAGTTGAAAATTTGAAGTAATTATATGTGAAGCTGAATCCAAGTTATCCGGTATAAGGGAAATGACAAACATCAAGTTATCTTGTACCCGTGTGGGACTCCACTACCACCTAAACCACAACAGAATAGCCTCAGACATCAACTACCAAACCTCTCATATGTCAATGCATTGGAGAATGCTCAACAAAACTTGGGCACTCAAAAACAATGTAGTGTTTCCTTAAGAAACATGAACCCTCATCAGATCAGTAACATTCTCACAAAAGCAGGCACCACAGACATAATTATCCAATCATCTTTATATTTACATGTAAAAATTGTAAAAAATCAAAATTAAAGATCATATCTACAAGTAAAAAGAATGGCAACAGACGAGATGGACGACAGGCAAAACTGGGGATGGAAACGAGATGGAAAAAGATCTGATGATCGGATAATGCACCGTCAACGTCTTGCAACAAACAACAGTCGAAGAGGAGGAGAACTACAAACAAAAGAAAGGAAGACACGTTCGCACCAATGGGACAGATACGAAGATCGAATCCCCGACACCTGGCTTGAAGGAAAACGCAACAGGAGGAAGGAAACAAGTGGAAGAATATCTGAAAATAGAAGCTACGACCAAGGAAACAACTACGCAGCGGATGGCCACGTCAACAAGAAGACGACATGGAAGAAGATTCTGCTGAATCAACACTTAGAGGGCGAAGAAGAGGGATGGACCTTAGTCAAGAGGCGAAAAGGAAACAGTAACTACATAAAAGAAAAAAAGGAACAGGAAACTAAGTCCAAGAGTCAAAGGAGTAGCGGGCGAAGAATCCCCAAGACAGTTGGTAAACAATACAATAAATGCCAAGTGAGAAGATCAACGAACGAGGAATGGAAGTACGCCTCATTTCCAACAAGGTATAAATACTTCTTAGTGTGCTATACCAACGATAGCAACGAAGTAGTCCTGCAGGAGGTCAACAAAAACAGACACTACCAAATCACTGTGAATCGAGAAGCTCTTTCCTGGTTGGGAAAGAGACTGGAGAGCCTTCTGTGAGAACACGACCAACACCCGACAACCAAAGTGTTCAGAGCTAAAGGATACACAGTAATAATGGAGATCCTGGTCAATGAGAATGGAAGGTACATAAAGCTCACGAAGATGGTGAATGGTCAACAAGAAAACATAGTAATCCCAGAAGAAAAGACCACGGAGGCATGGAGTTATCTTTGGAAAGCAGTTAACATGGTAGTTAATGAAGAGGCGGAACGAAGACAGAAGGAAAACACCTAGGAACAGGAACGAAAGAAAAGGGATCCAGGAGAAGCAGCCAGGGAAGATGAAGAAAGCAGGAACAGGGGCCCATGGATAAGGGAGAAGAACGGCAATAGGAGGCTGCAACGTAACCGGGATAACTATAAAAGACAAGAGACGGGGAAAAAGAAAGAAGACGAACAGCACGGGAGGAAATTCCTCATTATCCGGACATCAGATGAAACACCATAGAGAGCAGTGGAGAGATCTGTACAACCAATTCTGAAACGCGAAGTCCACTTTCGACGACTAGACGTCACAAGAAGCATGATATATTGTCACGACAATAAGGAAGTCAAGATTCTACAGAAGGAGAAATACCAAACCACACTAGGTGGCTTCTACATAGAGTGGAATGAAGATCTGGTAACCACTGGACACCAAGTTGCATGCCGCAACAAATGGATGGGAGTAGAGGGCATAAGCCTTACAAAGTGGAACACCTGCACCTTTGCCAAGATTGGGGAAACATGCGGCGGATTGCTGGATATCGCTGACATAACCCTATCCAACTCGTCAATGGAAATGGCGTTCCTGAAGGTGCGTGGACATGAATCCGAATTTCTGCCCTGCGAGTTTGAAATATATGATGATCTAGGCATCCAAGAGCTCAGATTAATCGAATTGGAAAGGAACTGGGGTGTGGAGGTGAAGGAGTTGCGATAGGACATTCTGGAAACTTCTGCCATAAAACACAAAGGTAATATCTGGAAGATTCGAGATTGGAAAGTCGGCGACCGGAAAAGGGTGGAAATCGAGATAGGCAGTAGCGACGACGAAGGCTCGTGCTTCGAGAAGGAGGAAGTCAGAAGGCCGACAAGCAGAAGAATGGCAGGTGGCGCAGCAAGTCGAAGTTCAGGCGACGGGTCAGATAGGAAGTCAGGCGGCAGAGCAGATGGAAGGTCAGGCGACAGAGCAGGCACGGAAACTGACTACAAGAAGCAGAATCAGACACCTGTCTCTGACAAAGATACGGAAACTGAAGGATGGAAATCAGGAGAGCAAGACCAGAGGGACCGGGCGAACAGAGAAATCGAGAACGTGTATTTGGGCCTAGGTATCCAAAAAGTAAATAAGCCGGGCCCGAGCACTCATGACACAAAAGGCCCAAAACCTCAAGGCAAAGGAGCAGTAGTTATGGAGCTGGACCATGAACACGCCGAGCCCAAAAGCTCAACGGACCGTGAATCTGAAAAGGAAGACCGATACTATTTTAAGGTATACAGGAGAAGGGGGAAAGCCCAAGAGAGAAACAAGGAAGGGCTGCTCTCAAAATGGGAGAACAGAATACTGGAAAGTGAATCGGACTCAGACATGGAGTCTGAGCCAGGACCATACACAGAACTAACGTACTCAGAACGAGTCCAGGACACACAGTAGATCGAAGTCAATACAGAGGGGACAGTCATCTCAGACACAAGCAACGTGGAGGAAGACTCGGATGGAGAGCAAAACCAGGTATGTGACAATCACCATATCCCTTCTTTCTCTTTCTTCTCCTCTCTTGGAACGAAGCGACAGGACAGGAGAAATAAGGGGAAATACAAAGACGAACACCTCAAGCAACAACCGATAAGTAAGACAAAAGGTGAAGAGCAGATGATGAAGCAGACACAAGACAATGAAGGGAAGCAGAATATCTAGGAAACGAAACTCAACAGAGCGAGGGAATTCCTACTATCCCTCGAGACGCAATTAGTCGAGGTAAAGTAACCTCGTCGTGCTCTTCAGGTCTCTCGGGGTAGTCAATGGTCCATTTGAGGATACTTAGCTGGAATAGAAGAGGAAGTGGTTCTTCGGAAAAAAGAAGGCTCATAAGGAAAGCGGTGACAGCGGCCAAGACAGATATTATTGCCTTCCAGGAAACTAAAAGGAAGAAATTCGATCACTCTCTGAGCACAGAGTTGTGGAGGAAAAGGTTTGTGGACTGGGTATCATTGGAAGCCAATAATGCAGCAGGAGGGCCCGCTATCCTATGGGATACAAGAAGATTTTCAGTTTCTAAAACATGGGTAGGAATGCATTCCCTATCCATAAAAACTGACGAAGGAGAAGGCAAAGCATGGTGGGTTACCAATGTTTACAGGTCGTGCGATAAAGAGGGAAAGATTGATTGCTTAACAGAATTAGCAGCCTTATCTAGCTACATTACGGAAGCAAGGGGTATAGGCAGAGATTTTAATATGGTTCGTGGTATGGAAGAGAAAAAACATAGCAATAAAATTTCTCCCACCATGTTAATGTTCGAAGAATGGATAAACGGCATAGAGTTTCAAGAGGCCCAATTGTTGAATCTGAAATTCACATGGAGCAATGGAAGAGAGAGGCCAGCGATGTCTAAGCTAGACAGATTCATCCACAATAATGAATGGGGAAATAAATTCGAGCACCAAAGGGTTTGGGGTCTTCAAAGAATCACTTCAGATCATTGGCCAATCCTGCTAGAAACAAGAAAGGTCAAGTGGGGACCGACGTCGCTCAGGTTTGATAACGAGTGGCTAAATCACAAAGGTTTTCTAGAAATGATCAAAACAAAATAGGAAGCTGATATGAGTAGGGGGTGGGAAGGATACAAGTTCATGACAAAGCTCCAAAACCTCAAACAGAAAATCAAGGAATGGAGCAAAGGGAGATTAGAAATAGAAGAGGCAAAATTAACAGAGCTTAATAAAGCACTTAACAGGATCGACAGCAGGTTGGAAAGGGAGGAGGAGGACCTAGCAGAAATCTTAAGTGATAGGAAGAAGGTGATTGAGGAGATCCAACTCTTAGAATGTAGAGCCCAAAGGAGGCTTACACAGCGAGCCAAGCTAAAGTGAGGGAGATGTGAATTCTAGATTTTTTTTCATCGGATCTTATCCCTTAGGAAATCCAGAAGCATGATCACAAAACTGGAAGACACAAAAGGAAGAGTAGTGGAAGATGAAGGTGGTATAGAAAACATCATCACTCAATATTTCAGCAACCTTTTCAAGGAGGACCAGGCATATAACTGGGGTACTGAAAGAGTGCATTGGCAACCAATCAATGAAGAGGATAGAGGTGGTTGGAAAGAGACTTCCAAATTGAGGAAATAAAAGAAGCAGTGTTCAATAGTGATGGAGAAAAGGCCCCAAAACCGGATGGTTACACAATGGCCTTCTTCCAAAAAGCATGGGAAATAGTGAACCAGGACATCTATAAGTGCATGAAAGAATTTCAGCAAGAGGCAATAATCAACAGAAAAGTCAACGAGACTTACATATGCCTTCTCCCAAAGAAGAAAGAATCCATGCGAATGGAGGAATTTAGACCAATCAGCCTTACAACGAGTTTGTATAAAATTATGGCAAAGGTGCTGGCAAACAGGTTAAAACAAGTACTCCCCAACACTATAAGTGATAAGCAGATGGCATTTGTAAAGGATAGGCAAATCACCAACGCCATCCTAATTGCAAACGAAGCTGTCGAAGAGTATAGATCAAGGGGAAAAGAAGGCCTTCTTCTCAAAGTAGATTTTGCAAAGGCTTATGACTCAATTCGGTGGGGTTTCTTGGACTCGGTTATGGAGAAAAAAGGCTTCGGAGAGAGATGGAGAAGATGGATAAAGGCCTACTTAACATCCACAAATTTCTCAATTTTCATAAATGGAAAGCCTAGAGGGAAGGTGAATGCTCAGAGGGACCTCCGGCAAGGAGATCCATTATCACCATTTCTATACACTTTGGTAGTAGATGCTTGCTCCAGAATTATGGAAAAAGCAACAGAATTGAAAAAACTGGAAGGATTCAGTGTAGGAAAGGATAAAATCAAGCTTACTCATTTACTTTTCGCAGATGATTGTCTAATGTTTATGAAGGATAACAATGACCTGCATACAATAAAAGAAATTATGCACACGTTCTGTTATGTATCAGGGCTGAATATCAATAAGAAGAAATGCCAACTCTTGAGCATTAATGTGAAGCAGGAAACAGTGGCTAACTTAGCTAAGGAGCTAAGTGTTCCCCACGAAAATTGGCCCATTCAATATCTAGGTGTGCCCTTAGGAGGAAATCCAAACAGAATGGACTTTTGGGAACCAGTTATCCAAACAGTAAGGAGAAGAATGGCAGGGTGGAAGAAATCATTCCTCTCAAGAGGAGGCAGACTTCTGTTAATAAAGACAGTCTTGGATGCCATCCCAACATACTATATGTGTAATACCTGAAATTTTAGTGACGTAATAACCAAAATTTGAGTTTAAAATATATATATATATAAGTATGTATGTATGTATGTATATGTATATATGTATATTTATATATGTATATGTATATGTATGTATGTATATGTATGTATGTATATGTATATATGTATATGTATATATGTATATGTATATGTATATATGTATATATATGTATATGTATATATATATATATATATGTATATGTGTGTGTGTGTGTGTGTGTGTCATTGATATGCAATTAACAAGTTAGCATAGAAGTACAAAGGGATATGCATTAATTAATATTAAACATATAGAAATGTTGGATAAATTTACGCTTCTCTATTGAATAAGAAAATAATATTTTTAGTATGATATTAATATAGAAAAGTATGTGTATAAAGTATTAATTAGATGTACTCATGAAAATAATATTTTGTTTAATATGATAGTAATATACATAAAGAAGTGTATGTGTAAAGGAAATGCATTCATGAATGAAATATTTCAATTGGTGTGATGTTAAGGTATGCATATGTAGGAAATGATAGTCCCACATTGGAAAGATAGAAACACTAGTTGGAAGAGGGCCCTACATAAACCCCCCTACTCTACCCATTTCATTCATCCCAAAGACGAGTTGAAAATTCCTCTTGCTCTCTCTTTGCCTCCTTCTTGGCAACCTTAGTCCTAATTCTTCTTTGCTTGAGCTATTATAAATAGTTCGCAAAGTAGTAGCAACGAAGTGCTACAAAGAATTTAGGAAGCGATCTCGATGTGAGTTTCTTTTCCTTCTTTTAATTTATTCTTTTGATTTAGATAATGCTTGCTTGTTTTGTTAGTTTGATTTTATTCTCGTCCTTTGCATTTATGTCATTCAATTATATTATGTTGCCCATGACCAAGAGAGTATGCTCTGTAGTTGCGTCTTGTACGATCTTCTACATCAGAAATTGGAAGTCAATCTAAATGTTACACTGTTTGAGCTATTGTTTATCACGCACTAATATATTGTTTATGACCACGAGAGTATGCTCTGTAGTTGCACATATACGATCTTCTACATCAAAAATCGAAAGTCAATGTTTGTGAATGTAAATTGTTATATGGTTGGAGTATTTAGATACTGTTGGAATATTTATTTACTATGTTCTTACACACAAAAATAAGATTAAATAAGATTTTAACCACGTACCGATACGAGGGACTTTCTGTGTTCCATGTAGAGTTGGAACTGGCTGTCAATACTGACACTAGAATGGAACGAGTTTCAAGAATGATCCCACTAGAGATGAGTTTGAGTTTCAGAATTGATCTCTCTCCCTAGATCTGGAGCATAGAGGTTATTCTCATTCGGTCTAAATTACGACTGAAATAATATATTGTTTGAATCGATTTAATCTCTAAAAGTGTTTGATATGCTTGTATTATCTGGTTGAAATAATGAATTAAATAGATGGAATGATTCACTGGGTTTTTTAACTCACCTCCCTATTTTTCACATCTCAAGGAATTATACGAGGAGTTTATCAATTGAAAGTTTTTTTTTCTCAATGTAGGGCTTATAGGCCCAAGCTAAATCATGTACTTCAGCTTGAATTTATTTTTCACTGTAATAGATCATTGTACTTAGAATTTTCGAATGAGTAAATAATGAATCTTAATTACTATGATGTCATTTTATACATACACTAATGTACACAGGAACCCTAATGGATTTGGGTCTAAGAAGAAGAAAATGTAGCACTGGCACGTCTCCCGGACATCCCAAGATTATTGATCAAAGAAAGTTAGACCATCAGATGACGCGGAAGATGGGACTCGGGAGGCGGGATGTTACAATATGTCTATTTTCAGAATTCCAAAAAAGGTTGCAGCCACTATTGAAAGAATAATGAGAGACTTTCTATGGAATAATAATGAAGACTTCAAAAGATGCAACCTAGTTAATTGGGTTCAGGTATGCAAAAGTATCAATAAAGGTGGCTTGGGCATAGGAGGGTTGAAGAGAAAAAAACATTGCCTTAAGAGGCAAGTGGCTATGGAGACTTCAAACGACCCAAGGCGTTGTGGGCCACAGTAATAAAAAGCATACATGGATCCAAAGCTCAAGGAAAGGAAGCAGGCATTAAGACCAATTGCAGCCACCGCTCTCCATGGAAAGATATCTATAACATTTACATTAAATTCGGGAAGCATATTCGGTGGAAAGTAGGAAGTGGAGAATCCATTGGTTTTTGGGAAGACATATGGTGTGGCAATGCAAGCCTTAAGGACCAATTTCCTAACATATACAGATTATCCAACAAGCCAACGGGAACAGTTGTTGATTTCAGAACCAGCACTCTAGTAGAAGGAAGAACTCACTGGGGATGGAACCTAGACCTTAGAAGGAATATTGGAGAGAACCAGATGGAGGAATTGGAAGGCATTCTAACAGCTCTTTCTGGATTCCAGTTGGAAAGAACCACCAACGTAGATAGGCCGCAATGGATGGGAGAACCAAACAAGATATTCTCTGTTAGATCCTTCTTCGAGTCCTTAAATGAAGAAGACAGCCAACAGCCTTATTTCCCAACAGATTTCATATGGCAAACGAAAGCTCCCACAAAAGCCTGAATCCTAGCATTGCTAATATGCTTAAGGAAACTAAATACAAATGATAATATCCAAAAACACTTTCCTAAATGTCACCTAAACCCTTCAATTTGTGCATGTGCAGGGATGAATCCGAGACAATGCAACATCTATTTTGGGAATGCAATGTGGTGAAGCAATTATGGAGATGGTGGAATTTGAAACACGAGTTTTGTACCTCCCACAACAAACAACACTTTCCAAATACCGGATGCAGTCTCTACTTTAAAAACCCAACAATTCTGGAAGACAATTCTGTTCGCCATCTGGTATGTTATTTGGGAAGAAAGAAATGCAAGGATCTTTGAAGACAAAAGAAAGTAGCTAAAGCTCATATGGAAAAGATCCAATATGCTATTTGCTACTTGGATTTCAGTTTCTTGACTAAGGAAAGGATATAGTTTTGGGGAATGGCTTTGTAACGGGAGGGGGGGGGGAATACTAACTCCATGTAACTCTGTGTAAGCTCTATTTCTAGATATCTCATCTGAATGTACTCTTTTTTTAGTAATATAATATCTAGTTTCTTTTCAAAATATATATATATATATCATATCTACAAGCTGAAATAGTTTTGAGATGATCAGATTAGTATCTACTTCATCATTTACTAAGTAAATGCACAATACAAGTACCTCCTTACAATTCTATAATTGAGGCAAGCAGCCATTACTTATAAAGAAATATTTAATTGAATGAGCCAATTTAGTGTGAATGTAATGAATTAGAACCAAATTTAGATTTTTTTTTTGGGCATTAATACTTTCATCAAAAAGAATCCTTGCCATGAGCAGCTTTTTTGTTTCTGCTGTCTAAATATTAAGGGCACATTTTCAGTGGCCAAGCATTAGCAGAAGAACAATGCCTGCCAGTCTATTCACAACAAAACAATGGGTAAAAATCCATTGCTACAGCCATAAAGACTGCTCAAGCAGGCATTTTCATGAAAGACACTAGACCATAAGTTTAGGTTAACTGACTAAAGAAAGCAAAGTAAAGTACCCCATACATTAGAAAACTAGTTGCTGCATGTACATATATTCTATGTTTTCTCCTCTCATATCATTAGAATTATTAGAATACACCAATGCATTCAACTGACTTGCTTTAGCAGATGCACCCTACTTATTGCTGTAGTACAACTACGAACTTAAGTGTCTTCTCCTTTCAGTCAATAATGTGAAATTTTGAAGCACTGAAAATTTTATTAAAATCAAATTTAATAGTTGACTTTCTGAAGTTTCTGTTTTATATTGAGCAGTATCCTTCCAAATTGGAAAGTAAATGGCCATTTTTTTTTTATTATTATGAAAAATTTTACAACCTAAAAAAGAGGATTTTCAGCAACTCCATAAATTCAAATATAGTATGTATGTAATCAGATCAAGAAGCAGATTGATGCAGAATCAATAGAGAGTCCAACACATTGGAGGCCTCATGGTTCAATTCTAGCAAATATAACTCGACAAAATATTGAATCTAAAAAACAAGTATGGAATGATTCTTCCTATTGAATGAAGTGTGGAATCATATTCATCACACATTTTCCACAACCAACTACTCAAGAGCACAAAATTAATGTCACGTTTTCAATCTACAGAAAAAAAAAATATTGTTTTGTTAGGTTGAGCTCGCTAAAGTTCTTTTTTTTTGGGTTTCCCACAGTATGCCCTCGAGCCAGCTTTACATACACCTCAAATCTAACTACCATTCAAGTTATTGTAGGGCCTTAAATAGAGGAGCTCCCTTAACGTGATTTTTCCTATACGCAAGGCTTGAACTTGAGACCTTTAATTAAAGGACATTTAGTCTTGTCCACTCAACAACCTCATTGGTCTGCTTGAGTTCTTTATGGTTGCTTATAAGTACTATTGGTTCTTCTCAAAACCAAAAATCAAAAGGTCTCTCTCTAGCCCTCCCCTAAGTAGGCATAACTTTTAGGTTCAATGGTTTGAGTCTCATTCTTATTTGTTTCTTCTTCTATTTGCCTCCCGTTTCTTCATATCAAGATGGCATTGCACGAGGATCATGAATCATAGCTTGATATGCATTGTTGGGGCCATGCTTCTCAATCAGTTTTTAGGTTAAATGATTTTGAACATGCCTATCCCCATTATCCAAGTACAACAAAACTTTAACACGTCCTTTAACACTTTCGTGTCTTCAATTTGCATGTCTCAATTCTTTTCAATGGTGTAACCCTTGATTATAACTTCATTCTTAATTTGATACTTCCAAAATTTCAAAATTACAATTCAACTAAAAGAATACTTTTTGAATCATTTATAAACAAAGATAAACACAAATTACTAGATATCCAAGGAATAAATTTCAATTTGATGAATAGAAAACAATTAATTGCTAGCCACAAATGTAGAAATTTTAAAAGAACAATTTTACTAAGTAGATATACCAAGAAGTTCACATTTTCAAATTAAATTTGAACCACCTATGGTAAAACAAAACATCTTGAAACATAATGTACATTATAACATATTCTTCAAAACCACATCAATCGCTAATTATGCTCATGGCAATTAAATGCACAAACAGCCAATTTAAGCGACAAATGCCTCTATGTCTAACCAAAGCAACACTTAAACACATAAACAAACTAAGTATCATAAATATACATTTTATTAACTATGCAAAAATATTTAGGGGTAATATATATTTTTTTAAAAAGTAAAACATTAACAAAAGTAAATATTTGTCATAGTTACATATATACAGAATAAAATTGATAAGATGAGTTATAAAAGACAAGTTTTCAAGCCCCCAAATAAAATGTAATTGTAACATCATAGTCACAACATGATTGTTATTGGGATTAGCAGTTAATTGAACCTAAAACCACCAATATTTATTACGTCATCCTTATCTTCATATCCATGAGCTACCATTCTTAGTTGTAAGGGAATGACCTTTTCATTCAAGTGTG